>PVIR01005388.1:0-72286 GCA_004026965.1 Petromus typicus
GTTGTCCCTCGTAGTAACGCTCCTGGTGGCCATTGTTTCTCTCCTTTAAATTCAGTTTCATTGCTCCCCAGCTATAGCTGTTGCTTCCTACTCCCACCACACCCTTGGCCCTGCTCCTTCAGTTTTAGGGGTGTAAATGGCAGAATGCCCAGTAGAAAGGAGCCTCCAGGATTATTTTTCCTCAAATAATTGGAATTGTGCTTTAGGGACGTTTCTACCTGCTGTCAGGGATGCTGAGAAATCAAGTGTCTATTCCTATAATCTCAGCTGTGGAAATCTGGATCGAGGATCCAGCAACACAAGAGATGGAAGGGCTGGTGGCTAAGCAACAGAAAGCCTCTGTCTCTTCCCTGCTGAAAAAAAGGGTAAAGGTAGGAACAGCTTAAATCATAGCTAATAACGTATGGATTAAACACCTCCTTTGTCCTTGCTATTATGGACTTTTCTCTGCGCTGACACTATTACCTCACTTACTGCTTCATTAGATTCATTCTTTCCGACTTCTTTAAAAGAAGGAAACATTTGCCTGTTTCGGCTCCTCTTTAGCCACTGCTTCTCAACCTCCATTTAAAAACATCCAACTTTACATTTGAAAAACACTAGGTTTTAAGAAAAGCTTATCTGCAGCACAACTGTGCCCTCTAGACCTTGGCCTTGCAAGATCCAAAGGAGGCTAGTGCTTCAATTACCATACCGATAGCAATATTATCTATATCAACTAAGAACCCTTCATTTATCTAAGTTGGTTGACCATTCACGGAAGCTTATTAGCACTCTGAGGCCACAAGTAGTGTGTGGTAGTCAGGCTCAGAGAACTGAAACCTGCCACAGTCCAACTCATTTCAAAGCTGTAACTACCAAATCAGTCTATTAGACATAGATATGACACCTTCGTGTTTACAAGCTATAAGCTTTCTTCATCCAACACAGTAAAAGAGCTATGATTGGAAGATTAGGAGGAATTGTCCCTAGCAAAGTGCTTTTAACAGTCTCAACTGAAATCATGTTGTTAAAAATTCATTCTCTTCAACTGTTTTGATGTTGTCCTGAGTCTTTCGTTATAATGCAGACTTCAGTGAGTACAGTCACATTTGTGTCAGCAAATGCTGTACTTTGTAATACTGAAGAACAATTAAGTGGAGAGAAAGCATAAAATAACAGTGTGATCAAAAAATACAGTGAACGCCTAATTTTTAAAAAACATTATTACAGTAAAAGATATATGGACATTGATCCCCCCAAATAATCTCTCCACTTTAAACACAATTATCACATCAGAATGACCCCTTTCTAAAGCAGTTCTGGGAGGCCTCTTTTGTAAATGTCTAGATGCAGTGTCAGGACTCCCTTGACATCCTCAATTGAGTCAAAACATTTATCATTCACGGTCATTTTGACCTCAGAAAAGAGCAAGAAGCCATGTGGTGCCAGACGGGGTGAGCAGGGCAGATGAGGAAACATCGTAACATTTTACAAGCTTGCCTTTCCACTGGATGACGCTCAGCAGCAGCATTCACCAAATATTTTACCACACCTCATAAAAGCATGAAAGAAGCCTTCCAGAACTGCTTCAGGAAGTGGCAACAATGATTGGATTAGTGTACTTGGAGCAAGAGGGAGTATTTTGAGGGGAGTTAATAGCAATATGCCTTTCACTGCAATACTTTTATTGAAACATTCACTATATATTTTGATCACACCTTAAATATAAAAACCTACAGTACAGTTGGTGGTACACACACACACACACACACGCACACACACACACACTTTTTATGTGCTACCTCCTTGAGACCCACTTCAGAAATGGCAGAAAACCAAAACAGGCAATTTCTGTAATTTAGACTGTACATTGAAGTGGGACATACAAATTCACAGTTTTGTTTTCATTTGAAAGTTGGAAAGATCTACAAGCCCTGGATTTAAGTTTCCTCCTGTAACAATTAGCCAGAGCTAAGTACCAGCTACTCCCATGAGATGGAGCATGTGCACCAAGTGTGCCATCATCTCTCTACCTATTTTGACCATCCCTGAGAGAAATATGAGCTGTCATTTACCACTGTGCTTTGACTAGAGCTTTTTTAATTCAGACATACTTCTTCTAATTATGACCCTAAGAGTGAGAAAATAAAATACCCAATGGGTAAGATGTAGAAAATCATATGGAGGAGATTCCTGGTGTTCACCACCATCTGCGCTCGCTTTTCTGTGGACCTTACATTTGTCAGCCCACTTAGATCGAGACACATAGAATATAAGCAAGTGATGAGATCACATACGTGAAAGTGTTAAAGTTGATATACAGTATCCTCTTACTTTCTCTGCTATCCAAATGCGGAAGATTGCATGGAGAACTAAAGGATACTTGAGCCACTACTGAAAGCTGCCAACATAAAGCAGAGCCCCTTAATCCATTTTGTCCCGCAATGTGAATAAACAGCACATTAGTCACTGAGATTTGAAAGTAGTCCATTGCAGCAGTTAGCTGGCCTTGACTAAAATAGCACATGCATTTTTCTGGAGGTGAAAACTATTCTGTGAGTTCACTATATAGCGGATAGTATCACCTCCTACTTCATTGGTCTACATTGCCTGTCTGATCTCTGTAGGTAGTTTAATTCTTAAATAAAAAAGATGTGGATGAAGAAAAAAAATTATAACAATGAGAACTCAAACAAGAGTTGTTGTGAAACCAAAACTAGTGGAAATGGGAAGTATGATCTGTACCTAGTGAGGTTAGGGAGAGATAGACTATAATTCATAGTCTACTTCCTAAGGTTGATATTGATTCATTCCAAAAAAAGTAAAGTCTGGCATCTTGGGATATGACAAACATCAATCTGTTACCAACTGTTAGACTACAGATGCATTGATTTATCCTGAATTTCTTCTGCCTAATACAAATCTAAATGATTACTCAACATATTTTATGCTTTGGTATTAAGATTAAATTTTACTTTTTCAGTTAATATGTATAATAAAATTATCAGGACAAATCTAGGTCATCTGACTCCAAATCAGTTGGATTAAGTAACCTTTTAATTCCCAACTCTGATTTACACATGACTGGTAACTGAAATATCGGACTGACCTTTTGGTCTCCAATGAGACACTCTGGGAAAATTCTTTTCCCTGTGTTCATTTCAAAACCATAACAGCTCTACATCACTTAGGATTCTCTGTCAAGGGAATTGAATCAGTATCAGCCCGGGGTCACCTCAGGTCTTTTTTAACTTTTTCATCCTGTTCACTCCTCTGAGTTTTCTATGACTCATATCAATAGTTCATAAACAAGTAAGTCCACATTTCACCTGATGGATTCCACAGTAGCCCTAGTTTTCCCCTTCAGTATCAGATCAAATGTGAAAGGAGAAAGTGCCCAAGGTGGGGCAGGAGGCAAATGCCATGTCACCCACAGCTCATTGCTTTTTTCCCCTAAAAGCCATTTCTAGTATAGGAGCTGCAGTCTCTGTGACTTCCTGGCAACAGCCCATGATCTCCTTATGGGTCAATTCCCAGTTTAGAAAACACGGGGAAAATATAGAATGTCTCGTAGGTATAATGACAGACTCTATGAGTTAAACAAAATTCAGGAATTCTAAAACAATAGCATTTGCCAAGTCTGCTATAATCGTAACAAAAATATCAGCTTAAATCACTGAGCAAATATTTATTATTGCCTATTCTTAGGATAAATAAATAGGCCACCCAAAGTGGAGTGTTATTAGCTGAAAATACTGTTCATTAGTCTCTAACAAATGTGTGAGTGCCTACTACGTACAGGTCATGTGTCAATAGAAGTCAAGTAAAACACAATTCCTGTATTTCAGTAAATGAAACCCTAAATGTCTTTATAAATAAGATAATACAATAGGACAAGATGACTCAAAGATGTCACAGTAAGCTCAATAATCACTGAGCAAATTCATTATGCCTGATCACACTCACTGCCCTGATCAGATGTGCTTATCCAGGATCTATCATCTGAGGTCTGTCCTAGGAAGGCATCACACAATAAAAATGTATATAAATTTAAAAATTTTTTTAAAAAGAAGGCATCACAAAGACAGCATCTGGAAAGTTAGTTTGGCTCAAAAAATGTCTACCTAGTCAGACGAAAGGAGTAATTCTCATGCAGCTATCAATTTCCTTTTTGTTGTAAAAACAGAAGGAGCTGTTTTCACTAAAATCTGTAGGATACTGGGCCAATGGGGACAGTGCCAGTTACCCTTTTCTCACGGAGAAAAGTCAACTGTTGTCAACCAAGTCTTAAACAAGTTCAACAAATACTTATCAAGAACCTACAATGTGGCAGAAATTGTCAGAGTATGATGCTTAGGACAAACCAGGTAACAAATGAATAATATACATAAGCAAGATAGTAATAAAACTGATACACTTAAAACAAATCAGATCTACTTGGGAACGGAGTGTCCAATCAGTGACAAGTTTACAAAGGGTATGCGGAGACTACAAATGACTAAGAAAGAAATACTAATGAGAAATGTTAAAGTAACTTGAGTTGTTTGGAGAAGATAAAGGACTGATTGCATCTTCATGATTGGGAGCTTTGTACTCTTTTTCTCAAAGGCCTACATATGAGAAAAATAGGTTAAAATTCAGGCATCTATTTACCCATGGATTCAATCAATACAATATGTACGACAGCCCTCTATGTTGTTGCAATAACACAAGAGGAGTTCTCAGAAACACAAAGACGAGTAAAGCAGAGGCTCTGCCAATACAAGGTATTTCATCTGAACATGGAAAAGAGCTACTTCAACAAAGAAGTGATAAAACTAACAGTGGGCTGAAAGAGAATGAGTGGTTAGGTGCTGGGAGACTTTTGAGAAGAATACTAATGGTTTTTCTAGATCATTATGGTCCAGCAGAATAAAACTAGATGAATATCTAAATTCCTTTCTATATCCATGGTACTAAACCCTACATGCACCCTCATTTCACAGTCAACAGTTTCCCTCAGAATAATCTGAGAAGTGATAAAGTATAATGTATATAATTATATGTAGTTTTTCCTTTTGTTAATATTAGTCAAATATTCTTACATCCATTTCTAAATTGCTCTATAATTAGAAATGACACCGAAATCCTTAGATTTAAGAAAAAACATCTCATGATCTCTTAAAAAGAGAGTTAAAATACCAAGTGTAGATTAAAATTTATGCCAACAGGTCACATTTCTAAAATCAGATATCTATTCAGAACATGATAACCAATTTTAATTTTTAATCTGGGCTTCCAGGTTGAGTGTCCAGTAATATTGATGAGAAAATGGATTATAAAAGCTCAAAATCAAGTCCCTTATAAAAATATATTAAGGTATACATAAGCCCATGATCACCCCTAAGACATTTTTAACTAGAATGTTAAAGGGAACCAAAGCATTTCAAACTGCATGCTACATATTTCTACTGAGACAGTCCAGGGAGATTTCAAATTAATTATATCAAGAAAGAGATCAAGATAGCGAGAAGGTTATTCTAGATAGAGCTTTGCTTTTACCCTAACTCAAATCTGTAACTTACTTTAATGTACTCTATTCTAAGTATCCTCATCCTCGTAGCCCTTTAAAATAGAAATGTCAGTCATCTTTTATTTTACTTTACTGTAGTCCCAAAATTAATTTACTTAACAAATAATTTACTGGATTTAGGGATACAAAGCTTTATGCCCATTTAAATCAAACCTAAATACCATGGGGATCACATTATTTTTAAGAACAATTTCATTTAAATCACTATAAATTTATATTCAGTTGAAAGACATAATATAGAGATGCTTTGCACCTTTGCTCTTATATCTCCCCGTGGTAATATTTTGCGAAACTGAAGTATACTCCGACCAGGATACTGCCATTAATATAATCCTCCCACCTTACTCAGATTCCTCCATATTTGTATTCATGTGTATTTAGTTCTCTACAATTTTACCAGCTACATATGTTCAAGCATTGACCACCAGGATCTTGAAGAGATCCATCATTATAAGGATAATATTCACGCCCTCACCCACATTGTTACTTCAACAATGTAATGGAATCATACAATTTATATATCCTTTGGAAACTGGCTTTTTTTTCAGCATAATACTCAAGAAATTCATCCAAGTGCTGCCCTTGTCGGAATTCTGTTCCCTTATTTTCTGAGGAGTATCTCATGGAATAGATTTACCTCCACTTGCTTAACTTCTCACCCATAAAAGATATGTGCATTGGTTATAACACTGCAATGTTTCTCTGATGTGAGAAACTGACAGTGCAAATGTGGACCAGAATGTAGCATAGATTCTGTGAAATGGGAAGAAAATGTTTAAATGGAGAGGGGAACCGGAAGCAGGGGAAAGGAAAGAAGGGAAAGAGAGAAAGTGAAAAAGAAGGAAAACTGGGAACAAGCTTTTGTAAATAAAGAAGGGAAGAGGAGTTGAAGGGAGGGCAGGGAATTGGAAAAAGTAAGAATCAAGATATATCATGTGCAGGTACAAATGCCCTATGATGAATGTGATCATTCTGCATACTTAAAATGTACCAGTAAGCTTAATAAATTAAAAAGTAAAGCTGCCATGAATATTTTTGTATGAGTATACATTTGGTTCCTGTGGGATAAACGCTGGATCATGTGGTAATTGAATATTCCCTTTAAAACAGAAATTATCAAGCTTTTTCCAGGGTTGCTATATAATTTTACATTCTCACCAACAATGCATAGGTGATAGTTTCTCAGTATTCTCACCAGTGCTTGGTGTTGTCACAAGTTTTTCTTTCAGCTGCTCCAGTGAGTATATTGGGATGAGTTGTATAAAATGTCAAATGTATTGTTACGGGAGGCAGGAGAGAGAGGGCAAGTCCAGAGAACAGTGTACGTGAGAAGACTGAGGACAAGAGAGACCGAGACACTAAAACATCCATGAAGACTTGAGTTTTGGAAACTCAACTTCTCTGAGAGAAGATTATATATTTGAAATAGCAAATCAAACACTTGAGCCAGGGGGATGAGTGAGAATCTGATCACGAAGACAAGGCCTCCCGAGGTGGCAGGAGTCCAGTGTGCTGTGTGTGTGGGCGGGGGGGAGTGGGGAGAAAGTGAAAGGAAAGGTTCGGTGCACTTGGAAGAAGTCCTTGGTGTGTTATTCCTTACCCGGGTACTGCAGACACGAGTTCACTCTCGGTCCTAATGAAGACAACCACAGGGCTGGATCCAATCATTTTCCATGTGTTGCCAATTACACCTCACACAGTCTTCTATATCTGTTGCTCCCTTTTCTTTCTCACTTCCTTTCTCTGGCCGTGGAGCCACATCTCACCCTCATTTGTAGGACTGATTTCTATACCTGTATGCACGGTGCTTTTTCCCACTTCCACACGTGCAGCTGTTTCCTGTGACACCTTCTTAGCCTGCAGAACTGCTCCAAATCCTTAAAGACTCAGACTCAACGTCACCTCTTTTTGTGAGGTTCCCATTATTCTTCCTTGTTCCACCCTCAGGTTTATGCTGATTATTCTTACTGCAGATTTTGCCATCATGCTGGGTCCGACATCAGTGAAGGATTTGTTTCATCCTACCTTACATTACAGTTGGGCTACAAGATATTCTCAGATAGATTGTAAATTATTTGAGTCTATGGGGGGTGTTAAGGATGTAAATTAGAAACTTAGGCTGTCCATTTAATATCAATCCATATGCAAGCCAAAGATTTGGGTGTACCCCAAGGAAGACATATAAACTCTTAACAAATGTGAAATCTAGAAAGGGTATACAGTACTTAAAAAATAATACAAGGCATAATGTGATTTGTTTCTTAAGAATACAAATAAAGGGCCGGGGATTTAGCTCAGTGGTTCTGGCGCCTGTCTTGCAAGTGCAAGGACCTGGGTTCGATCCCCAGTGACCACATAACAATACTGGGCATGGAGACTCACTCCAGCAGCAACCAGTACCACATACCACAGTGCCGGGCGTGGTGGCTCACGCCTGTCATCCCAGCACTCGGGAGGCAGAGGCAGGAGGATTGTGATGTGAGTTGGAGGCTGAGCTCAGGGCCAGCCTGAACTACAAAGCGAGACCCTGTCTCAAAAAAAAAAAAAAAAAAAAAAGAATACAAATAAAGAGCTATATAGCATACATATAATGTAATTGTGTCTAACTTTGTTTTATCTGAGGTTCTCTAAAAACATTTTCCAACAATGAAAAAGGAATTTTAAAAAGTGTAAAAGCCCAGTTTTGTCAGAAATGTGGCAATGTCTATTTTAAGTTTTGAGTTTTCACTTTTTAACTATACTGCAAACCTACATTTTCTCATAAATATTTAAATATGATGAAGTATTCAAAACTGTTTCTACAGAATAAAAACTCTTACAATGAAAGGAAAAATAGAGAGTTAGTAGTATAATTTTTTAAACTCCCCCAAACACTTCTGAGGACATCATAATCTACTTCTTGTAAATTCACACAGATGCCAAGAGCAAGTTGTATATCAATAGCGTTGCCAGTTTCAGACCTATCTTCCAAACAAGGTCTCAAATGATACTTGCAAAAGAGAAATGAAAATGACTTTTCTTTTTTTTCATGTTAAGATGCTTACGCTGATCTCAGACTCACGATCTTCCTATCTGCCTTCCAAGAAATTACAAAATGATCATTTATTACCTTTAAGATATGTTCAAATTCTTTAATAAGAAATCAAAAATCTTAGAATCAATACACATAAATGTTCTACAACATAAAGATACACAAATTATATATATAAAGATGTATTTACAAATATACACATATACTCTACAACATGAATATGGTCTGAAGACTTTACAAGTCAGACAAGATTATGGATGTTTGATGACTTGTGTGTAACTGACTTTATTGGTCAGAGTTGTTTCAAACACTATACTCTTGAACCTGCTCCTTTACTTCATGTGATCTTTATTTTTCAATCCTGGGAATCAAACCCAGGGGTGCTGTTCTGTTATCAGAAAAGTCTCCCTAATTAAATCCACATGAATGGAACAGCTATAATTTAACTGAAAACTCTTACAAGTTCTTCATCCTCCTAGTTGTCAAATTGAAGCCTTCAAACAATGCTGAAAGAGTCAGATGCAAAAGATAACAGTGACTAGTCGAGTTGGGTTTATAAAAACATTTTACATCTTTTGTTAGTTTGTCATCTAAGACTTGTTTAGTCTAAAATGAAACACCAGTCATGAATATGATCACTACTGTGGCCTGAATTCTGGCCTCCTGGGGCTCATATGGCCTCTGACAGAGCACAGTGAGTCAGCCTGTGGTCTAAAGTGAGGAGGAACAGCTCTTAGACCACGGCGACTGTCCCCAGGATGCAGCCCACCTGGGCCAGAGCTCATGGACTCGGCCAATGTCTGTGAACCAAGCCAAATATTTCTAAACTGAGCTTCGTAGAGTGGATTCCAAGGCCACATCCTGGATATAATATGTACGCACATCTTGGACTGGGGCCTCTGCATCTGCACTTTCCCGAAGCCTCACAGAGAGTGAGGATAATCAGTGCAGTATGAGCCATAAAATAAAACTAGAACTATCCTAAGTGGGTCTTGGGGGGAGGGGAGAGCTCTATCACTTCAGACATGAAAAAGCTTCTTTAGATTTCTCTGGCGCCCAGTGTTGCCAATGAAATGCCTAGCTACAGTCTGACTCTTACTCTGCTCACTCCCAGCTTTTACTGATGGGTTGATCCTCCCCTATCACCTGCAGAAGCTTCACAATTCTAATCCTTGGAGACTGGAAATTTCAGTAGAACACAGCCAGATAAGAGCACTCTGTTAATCCGAATGGAAATCTTCTCCCCAGGGGAAGTTGTCCTGCGTGAAGGCTTGTGTGTAGATATCCAACCAAAGCCTCATGCCTCCTGGAGGTGGCTGGATCCGGGCTGTGATGTTGGGATCAAAATGTGCGGCTGGGTTTGAGTCACAGTGGAAGGATGGGATGAAGGGCGTGAGTACTACCAGTCCCGGATAGAAGAGGAAGAAAGAGGGCTGCTGTTGTTGCTTGCTCCTCGTCAAGTGCTGCTTCACTGCTTTGCTAATTTTCCTAGGGCCCTCTGCCTTGGAGCCAGCGGATTATAGACTCAAACCTCTGCTAACTAGGAGCTAAGTAAACCTCTTCTTGTACACCAGGTATCAGGTGCTTTGTCTCAGCAATAAGAAAACTAAGATACTCTGTGATCACCTCGTCACCTGTTTCGTGTCCTCGGTTCATGCTTTTTCTGGAACTTTTATTTGGTGGCAGCTGAACATCATGAATTAGCATGTTTGTGTTTTAATTTTTAATTCCTTTTTACCATCACTTTCTCTTTCTCCTTCTGGGTTTTAGTATATTCTCTGACTAGTAATTCTGACTACAGTGATATTCATCATCATTTTCCCCTTGTATTTAATTTTTTCTACTTTGCCAGAGTTTTAATTTCTAGAACCATTTTTGTACTAAATACGCTTTTTCAAAGAAACGTTTTCCTGCTCTCTTCTCTCTCTTCTTTTTCTTTCATTTTAATGGATAATAGCCGCTTGACTAAAGATAGTTTCAGAACTGTCTTGGGTTAAGCTTTTCTCTGTCCTTTAAATTCTCTCTCCCCTGACCTTGGATTGCTGGCGCTGCTCATTCTTTTCAGTCCTCTCATTGGTTTTCATTGGTCTCTGATGCTACAGGATTCCCATTCAGTGCCGGCACGAATTCCCTCCGCGGTCGGGTGGGTTTGATGTTTCCCCAAGTCTCAACTGTGAGTGAAAAGATGGCTTTCATGTTCTATCCAAATGATCAAAGTCTCCCAGGTGGACAGTGCTCTCTCAGTTCCGGGGGCATGGCTGGATGGCAGACTAGGGCTATTTATAGGATATGAGTGAAATGCAACTTTTCCTCCCCATTGTACCAACTTAGGAAGATGTTTCCTTCAGCAGACAAGCACATCCAGATTTTAACCAGTTGGCAAAGTAGCCTGTCCCTTTTTCTCCCTATCTCTGGGCATCTCAAGTCATTGGATGATCTATTCTCCCTTCTTGCTCATTCCTCTAAAGGTAAAGAGGTTTATTAGGCAGAATTTTAAAAGCACAAACTCAAAGAAGCATAGTGCAGGCTCTCAAAAGAGAGGCACATTATGTCCTGGAGTTTGAAATATTGATGGGCTATTTTTTTTTGAGAGGTTGGAAACTTACGGAATTTGTTAATCTAGAAAGGTATATTTTGGCTCAGAAGAAGAAAAGATAGCCTATCCATAGATAAGTATGCATTCTACAGGTGAAAAGCAGTCTATTTTTTCTTTTTTTATTTAAGACAATCTATGACACATTGCCATTCTTTTGAATTCTGTCGATCTGTTCCTTACATTAAAATTAGGTTGTTGTCCTTTACTTTATCAACAAAGCTGATTTATTTTGATGTTGCCCAAGATAATCCTGACATTGAGTTTCCATCTTTCCAGGGTGAACAGTAACTCACAAGTCATAAAGAAATTCTATGTGCTTAATGCCACATTAAGCATTGCTGTGATTACCACTCAACTGTGAGGTATACTCAAAACTAAGAGCACCAGAATATTCTTATCCTATCTCTAACTTGCCTCAAAGGTGTAAAGAGGATACAAAATTTGACAAATCCATGATGAAAACTTGTCTGTTATATACTTATACATTCAGTTTGGAGGTAGCATTCTATATGTTCAAAAGTAAAAACACATTTATAACAAAGGGTAAGGTGTACAGATGCCTAAAAGAATAAACTATAAAATTAACCTGTGGGGCAAAGCTGTGAAAACATGGTATATTCATTTCTGAAAACTGGAAGATTGGAATATAGCTGTACAGATAATGCCAAAGTTGTGATGATCTTCTTTTCTCTATCAATTTACAGATATTTTCAAATCACCCATTTCATATTAGGTCTCCCCAAAATTAATAGCAGACCACCATTAATGTAAACACAAAACCCAGAGAAAGCAAATAAAATTGCTGAAATTCCAGTGGAACAGAGTATATGCATTGGAAGGTCCCAGACAGAGAGCCAAGGAAGGACAGAAATGGTTAAAATGATACATAAATCATATGCAAATAAAGGATATTTTATCATAATGCTTTAATTTTAAAATATTTTCTAGTGAAGTTTATATATACACCCTGTTGAGTTTGGGGGAAAGAAACAGTTATACTGTGATCTTTTATTTACTGTATGGAAATTGTTTCACCAATAAATCTAAAAAAAAAGCTTGTGGTGTCTCAAGCAGGAAAGGCTCAGCAAGAACTCAAACTACACAAACTGGGTGTTCTTGACTAGAAAAGAGGAGATGATCCTTTGAAGGAGATGCCTGTCTTTGCAGTTGACACTACTTCATGTTAATGATGGTAGTATCCAAGCATACATATTTATCAACAACCTGGAGAAATAATTTCAATTACAAATGGAATAAATAATTTAGAATTACTTAAGGTGTGGTCTTAATGTGATGCTATAATAATGTGGGATATAAAATTAATGCTGTTTATCCTTATTTTTGTTTCAGTTTTCTAGTATCTTCATAGAAGTTGGTTTTCATTATTAGAACAAGACTGTTCAGTGAGGTATTCAGTTTTGTTTTTGTTTTCATATTTATCTTTTCTTTCAATGCTGTTAGTAAGATATGAGTAAAATGAAATTTCCTAGCTTTTTGAACTGGTAGACCTGCAAGATCTATTCATGATTAGCCTATAATTTCATCCTGTCAAATTCCCTTTCAAATTTTTTATCATAAGACATCTATGCATCTAAAATGAAAGGCTACAGCAAAGGCTATTACCACTTCAATAGGGCTTTTGACTTGGGGTTTATACTGTCCACTCCAGGCCTCATCAACTCCCTGGAAATACCACCAAGGAGTCTACATTGAAAGAACTCAAAAGCATTGATGTTTCTTGGCAAACATATATTTCTCCCTTTGACTTTCAATCATAGCTTCAAAAGACTACGGGACAGTTGATTTACCTTGGGATGTGGCCTGTTTGAGCTCCTGTGCTGGTGACTCACCAAGTATCTCTTTTATTAGTCCTCCTACCTATTACTATCAATCTACACTGAAGCTGTACAATCTTCCCGAGTATCAGACATAAACAATGTTTCCTGGAAGCTTGGGGGCAGAGAAATGAGGACATTGGATATATAAAACCATGTGCTATATGTATTTGGCTTAAAATCTAAGTGTTTTTAAACCTGTCTTCTGAAAATTAGAGCCTCTTCTTGAGTTTTCATTGTGCACTCTGAGATTCTAGGAGTCATAACTTCTCTAGGCTCACTTTTCTTTATTTTTCTGACAATTTTATAGAGGTTCATTTTCATTATTAGAATAAGCTTGCTGGTTAAGATGTTTAAATTTTTTTTTTTTAAGGTTTTTTTTGAGACAGGGTCTCGCTTTGTGGTTCAGGCTGGCGCTGAGCTCAGCCTCAAACTCACGTCACAGCAATCCTCCTGCCTCTGCCTCCCGAGTGCTGGGATTACAGGCGTGAGCCACCACGCCCGGCACTGGTATGTGGTATTGGTTGCCGCTGGGGTGAGTCTCCACGCCCAGTATTGTTATGTGATTACCGGGGATTGAACCCGGGTCCTTGCGCTTGCAAGACAGGCGCCGGAACCACTGAGCTATATTCCCGGCCCAAGATGTTTAAATTTTGAGGAGTCTCTCCCCCTGTGAATTTGTTCATTTGTTTATTTGGAGAACTTCCATTTACTTTCCACTGATTTTTTTCTCCTGAACATTCCTGTGTTTCTGATTTTTTAAAGATCATACCTGGGCCAGGGATTTAGCTCAGTGCTTCCGGCGCCTGTCTTGCAAGCACAAGGTCCTGGATTCGATCTGGTAACCACATACAACAATGCCAGGTATGGTGACTCACGCCCAGCAGCAATCAGCACCACATAGCACAGTGCTGAGTGTGGGGTCTCACGCCTGTAATCCCAGCACACAGGAGGCAAAGGAAGGAAGATTGCTGTGAGTTCAAGGCTGAGCTCAAGGCCAGCCTGAACTACAAATGCGAGACCCTATCTCAAAAACAAAAGATCATACCTATAGTTAGACTCTTGTTCTTTTAAAATTATTTTTCACTTTTCATTATATATCTGTACCATGCAGAATGTGCACATCCTTGTGCAGGGTTGGTACCTGCACACAACACAATTTCATTCCTTTTCTCATCCCCCTTCCTTCTCCCTCCCTGCACTTCTTGATCTTCTTTCCATTGGAGAAAGATCTATTTTACTACACTCAGTTATCTATAATTTAACTTATAGTCTTTTTATATGAGTGAAACTATGTGATCTTTAACCTTGTATGTGTGACTTATCATTACCACCTCAAGGTGCATCAACTTTCCTACAAATGACTTGTCTTTATGGCAGAGTAGTACTCCATTGTGTGTATACAACACATTGTCCAGGCCACTTTCAAGACCTAGCTATTATTAACTGTGCTGCTCTAAACATGGAACTTCTCTTTAAGTAGAAAGGGATATAAGGACTTGACCCCTCCAACACTGAGGGGAAATACAACAGAACTGACAGTGAAACATCCCTATTTAGTACAAATCTATAAAGATCTTAACACATATAGCCAGTGATGTAGAAAATATACTTATTGAAATAATGTTGGAAGTAGCTGCGAGCGACTGCAATCCCGAATGTACCGGTAGTAGGCTGTGAAGTGTTGACACCATAATGGGCTTGTTTATAGAAACAAGTGTAGCCAAAGCCTATGTACCAAGGTGAGAGTAACTTGCACCCAAATTCCATTTCCATAGCTAACATCCGCTGACTAGAAGGACAATGTTCTAACTACAACCTTACATTTTGTCTATTCTGTTCCTACTTTTCACAATGCTTGTCATGCCCTTCACACACCTGGCTTGCATTAACATTCATAGAAGCTGCGTGAATGTGCGCCCTCGTGCATCCTCCTGCCCTTGCCTCTAGCTCACTTTTACCCTGATTACTAATGAAAGTCAGTGTCTTGGGCTGACCAGCACCTCTGTTTGTTGCACTGGCACTGGTCATCCTGGCACCCTGCTCTCTCTCTTAGTTCCCTCTGTAGTGCATTTTTTCTCTCAGGCCTGCAACCTATACTGGGCAGGAGACTAGAATCTAACTGCAAGGTTTTCTAGCAAGTAGCAATAAACAAGGGAACAAGAATGTCTGTTAATGAAAACTAAATAATGAATCATGGGACATCTAGTCTATGGACTTCTATGCAGCTGCTCAAAAAATGAGATGGATCTGCACATGTATAGCAGACATTTTCCTGGTTTCTGTTCTTTTTTATTTTTTAATATCCAGCCTGCAGTCTCATTTCTTATCTGAAAAGAATTTTCCCTTCGTAGGATATCTGGGTAGATTTAACATGTGTCACTCCCCTATCTTTTAAATGTATCCCTAGCCAACCCCAGAAAAATGTTTTTCATAACAAATCCTTTGGATATTTTCCAAGTGATAATCCTATCTAGAAAAGTTACAAACAAATATTAGAACAGCATCCGACACATAATGGTCAAAGTAAGTTAGCAGTTTGTATTTCTCATCTACACAGGAACCCGCAGCATTAACTAGGATCAGTTTGCATGGGACAATGTGAAAGTCCATCTTTTCTAATGTCGTGCTCTGACTCTGAGCAAAAAGTAATTCCTGAACAACCAGAATTATCACTGTAGTCTACTACTCAGAGTGACACAGAGGCTTCCAGGAATCGTAGCAGCTTCATAAATCTGTAAGATGTGCTGAAGGACTAAAGGACTGATACCCTTCATCAATTCTGGAGCGCCCCCCCACATTGTCTTCCAGGTTCAAAGAGTAAAGAATACTGGAGTAGATAACAGATGAAGTCCTCTAGAACATCTCTTTGTACACAAATACTCAGCCAAACCCAAACTGCAATTCTAAGGTTAATAAAGCAGGAGCAAAAATGTAGATCTGAAATGTACGTGCAGCAACTTCTACTTCATTTCCACTTAATTAACCATCTTGGTTGATGAATGAAAGAAACAGATGGATTCTAGACAGTAACAACAGGTAAGCATAAGCTGTGAAGCAGAACTTTACCCAGAAGTATTCCATCAAATAGAATTGGGATTAAAGGAGAAATCTGAACAATTTCAAAATCCAAAAATAAGGAGGTTGCTTGCACTTAATTCTGGGTAAAATGCTAAGATGCTCATCACAAAGTAAGGTCTTGGAAGGCATGCCCTCACACTGTGATGACTCTGGCCGCTATAATCTTCCCTTTAAAGAGACACAGGCATCTCGCTTCCACCTAGAATGGCACAATGACATATCAAGTTTATTTTAAACTTTCATGTTCTAAAGTCAGGATCAAATAACTTCTGGTTACTATGTTGTTAACTCCAGAGAAAGAATAGATTGATGATACAGTTGTTGTTTCTGAACATGTGGCACTTCGTTCTCAGTTTCTGTTATGGTTTATGTCTAGATGTCCATGAAGAGCTGCATGCATTCACAGGTATTCATAGGTGGGGTACTGGGAAGAGAAATGGGTGGTGGAGGTGATATAGCTCATCTGCTGTTAGGAAGCGGGGCCCAGTCAGGGGAGGCAAGTCACTGGTGGCATAACCTGGAAGAGCATACAGTGGATCCTTGACTTACAAACTCTATCAGTTTCCAAGGGCGGGTTGTAACTCAGATTGGTTGTGAGTCAATACAGCTGAGATCTGGGTGCTTACCTGGGTACATACTGTAGACAACAAGAGGTAGATGTATCTTTCATTAATCTAAGTTGTTCATGTATTAGGATTGTTGTGACTTGAGGGTCCACTATGTCTTCCTCCTGTTTCTGCTTTCACTCTCTGCTTCATATATGTCGTGACATGAGCAGCTTTCCTCTGCCGCGCCTCTGTCATACTGATTCTGCCCTGTGGCCAACCAACCAAGGACCACAAACATGAGACAAAATAAGCCCCTCCTCCTGTAGGTTGTCAATGTTGAGTATTGTTCTCTAGCAGTAAGAAAGTGACTCAGGCATGTTTCTAACTATGAAGTTTCTCATGGAAGCCTGTCCACTGAGACATTGTTGATCATGCTTTCTGACGTTTTCCCAGACCACACAGTAGTTCTATTTTCCCTTGTTAATAAATAGTTTTTCTTGGTCTACCTCAGTCATGCAAGCAATTTGGTGAACATGAGTCAGATCCTGAAGGCCCACTCACTCTGGAAAATGCTAAGTCTTTAGAAGTTTAAAAGATGATCACCTTCAACTGATATCTCTCTTAGATAACATTGAACTCAGGAATATGTGACTATTCTGAATCTTTATTAGTACATGTTATACCAAATGGTGGGTTTCATTTTGACATTCATCCATGTATAAAATACACTTTGATCATTTTCATTCCACCACCTGTTTCCATTCCCTTTCTCTTATGTAATAGTGTCCCTTCAACTTTCTTGTCATCCCTTTTTAATTTTTAAATTGTTTTTAGATTCTACATAAGAAAGAAAACATGCAACATCTGATTTTTGGAGTCTGGCTTGTTTTGCTTAATATAATCGCCACTTTGATTCATGTTCCTGCAAATGACATGATTTCATTATCTGTCCACCTGCTGATAAACACCAAGGCTGTTTCAACAGCTCAGCTATTGTGAACTGCACCACAATAAACGTGGGTCCACAGGCATCACTAGAATATGTTAACTCTTGTATGACTACACTGAGAACTGATGTGACTGGATCAAATGGCAGCTGTTTTTAGTTTGTGAGGAATCTCCACACTGATTAGACATCCTCATCTCCTTCCTTTCTCTTTGGCAGTTAGGAATATTCATTTTGTACCTAAAGCCCCAATTTTGATTCTTTTATCTCCACTGCCTGGTGATTGGATTCCCAGTCACTCTACTATTGCTGAGTCTTTAACTTCAGAAGTTTTGGGAGAAACCATGGTTTGGCTAGTATTGCTGTTGCTCTTAGGGATCATGGTCCTATGAGGAACTGAGGTTAAAGCCCAATTTTCTCTTCCCTATCCAAATGTGTCGAGAAACAACTCATTTTCAACGTCCAACTAGAAAATGGCTTCTTATGGGTGAAGAGACTTCTGCCAGAAACACATGTGCTCATTGGTGGCCCACCCACAAACTCCTTCCATTTTCCTATGGCCCAGACTTGCTGCCAAAACTAATACCCTTTTTCCCAAATCTTAGAAAATATTAATCTGGACTCAATAAAGCAGTTTTCTGCTGACCTGTCAAAAATCAACCCCACAAATGATCAAACTTTTCTCAAGTCTTCTGCCAAACAAGTACTGAGCTGCTTAGAGATTTATCTTGGCAAAACTTGAACACACCCAACCCAAGCCATCACAGGTAGAACTTTCATCATTAATCCTCAAAGAGGTAACTGAGTTTACCTGGCATTCTTCACCTTTGGCCTTTGGCCAGACATGAAGAAAATCTTTCTTAGAGACAAAACAAAATAAATGCATCCAGTGAAGAGAGGAAGAAATAGTGAGATGGAGGAGGAAAAGAGAACAGAAACACATAAATGAGAAATATGTTCCTCTGGGTTTATGAGTCAAGAGTAATATGCTACCACCAACTCCCGAATATGGGTTGAAATTTATTTTATGTTGTGTTATTTTTGTAATTGCCTTCTAAGAGCAAATTTCCCCCAAAGAAACTTGTTATATCTCAACCCTCCACAATCTAAAAGCACTAATTTTTTTAAAGTTTTTTTTAAAGTTTTTCCAATCCATGAGTTGGCATCTGAATGCTAATAAAATAAATGAGTCACCTAAAAAAGATGTCTTAGACTTCTTGTATAGGGTAGTATTTTAAAACTAGTTTAAAAGCAAGTAGTTTTATTACCTAAGAATCTATTTAGATTATCTGCACTTTGCAAAGCTCCTTTTTTGAAGGTATACAGTTCTTATGCTACAGTAGTTACTGAACAGTCACATTTACTTCTTACAGTTTAGAGTTTGGTCTACTTGGAAGATGTCCTCTTTGAAATACATGCTTTAGTTAGCTAATCACTTTTATACTTTCTTACAGTGTGGAAACATCTGAACTTTTACATCTAAAATAAAATAATTAGCATTAGTAATTAGTAAAATGTTTTAATTTTTCAGGCATTCTGTACTGGAAAAAATGTGCCCTCCCTCAGTGAGTAACTTTAAAAAATACACACACAGGGCCGGGGAGTTAGCTCAGTGGTTCCGGCACCTGTCTTGCAAGCACAAGGACCCAGGTTCGATTCCCTGGCAACCACATGCTTTTCACTAGACGTGACTATATCACAACCTTTATATAGAACTTCTCAATACTGGGTGTGGAAACTCATGCCCAGCAACACTCACCACCACATACCACAGTGCTGGGCATGGTGGCTCACACCTGTAATCCCAGCACTCGGGAGGCAGAGGCACGAGGATTGCTGTGATGTGAGTTGGAGGCTGAGCTCAGGGCCAGCCTGAACGACAAAGGGAGACCCTGTCTCAAAAAAAAAAAAAAAACCCACATACACACCCCTACTACTACTACTACTATTTAAGTATGAAAATAATAATGATGGTAAACATATTTTTAGAAGACATTGAGCTCATTTTATAAATGAGAAAACAGAGACTGAGTTATAAATCAGGTATAAATATAGGATTTCCAGATAACAAATACCTTTTGCCCACTTCCTTTAAAATCACTCTTAAAAAGCCTGAGTAATAAAAGCTTTTAGTGCAACTAGGAGATTCTAAATAACTGTAAACCAAATACATGAACACAGTAAGTACGTCAGAAAATGGTAAATGATTTAGCAGGCAGCAGGAAGAGAAAATGCAGAGCACCCTAAAACAAATAAGAAGCCCTTGTATGCCTCAGAACCCTGGAAAATCTCAATAAATGTAGACAGTGGCTAGTTTGAACGTCTACATTGGAGTAACGAAAGCTTCAGTCCCCACATCTATAGCTGGGCCATTATAACTCTCCCAATCCCTACCTGTACTGAACCAGAGGGTTTGAGACTAGAAAAGCAAGTGCAGAGAAAGCTGGGACATAGTGTCTTACTAAACATTAGAGAATTAAATTTATCTGCATTAAAAAAAACCAGTGAAACCTTCAAACACCTCATCCTACCCAGATTCAGTGTGATAAAAAGCATTAGTATATCCCACAGGGATGAAGTTGGAACATCCTTTTTGTAGCCATTGTTCCAGAAAATGGCAAAACTACAGGAACTGGCAACTAGAGAGAAAAGGCTTCTGAACATATTGATAGTATCTACACGTCTATAATTATTATCTAAACACACTGATTCCAATCATATTTTCCTAATCCTGCCTTAAATACAAACAGCCAATCAAAAGTAATGAGACACTTGAGAAATGTGAAAGACGGAGGCTGTACCTGCCTTCCTCAGCTTTGCTATGATTAGACGAGTTTTTAAATTCACCGCAACTGACAGAGCACAGGCGTGTGCAATGCATCCATGGGATCCTTACAGAGAATCTGTATTAAAATAATACTTATCTCCAAATATACCTTAAAGGGTAGAGAGTACTTGGTTTTGTTGCTATTAACTCTGTGATAATTATTTTTTAATAAAGAGGAAAGACTATGGCCTTAGCTGTTTTATAAAGTTGAAAGCATAAACACCACCCACACCAGAAAACCCATGGTCTGTAAAACACATTCATGAATAGTGACACATTAAACAATAGCAACAACACAAACTAAAAAGTTTTAGATGCATGCTTTTCACTAGACGTGCCTATATCACAACCTTTATATAGAACTTCTCAAAAAAGATCCTGAATCAAGATAGTCTATAAATTAGATAATGCCTTAAGGTATGAATTGAAAACATATTTCCCTTGTGATACTATCCCAGGAAATTTTTCAGAATACAATTGTATATAATCAAGACTGTTCCTACCTCGGGTGTCTGATCACCAATGTAAATGCTAAGGATATGAGTCTGACATTAGCCTAGTCCTTTCTCCTCCTTCGTGTACCAACTGCACAAGTCTGAACAGTTCCACACTTGCCACTGACATCTTCGCTGTATCTGTGAAGTTGCTCGCCATGTGCATTTCTCGTTTCTTGAGTAATATGCCCTGGATCGCATCTCTTTCCAACTCCCAAATTAGGTGCTTCAGATGGAAACAACTCCATCCCCAGGCCTAGGAGCAGACATCGGGTCACTGAGGACCAATTAAAGCATTTTTCTCAGCCTCTAAACCCAGCAACTGTTTAAGCAAAGAGAACCACAATCCCCATCAGAGATAGTTCCAGGTCTTTGGCTAAGGAACCCTGGGTGAGAAATTCTTTCCTTTCTGCTACATTTGAACGTGGGGAGATGGACTTGCTAGAGAAGAGCCAAAGGAAAATGCTCATGCGAGAGAGAAATCTGACTCTGTAGGGTTGCAGCACAGAGATGAGAAGTGGTTTTGTTCTCATTATGCCAATGCACTGGATCTAGGAGTGGCTGGGTACAAGCACCACAGCAGAGAGCTCAGATCTCAACAGCTTTCACATTGAAACAGTCTTTTGACACAAATATGTATCACATTAATAATGAAGTCAAAAGTTATTTTTAATGTTTTATTCTGCAACATCAAGCACATTTAATGAGTACAAAGGATTCAATAAATGTTTAGTGAATGACTTGAAAATGACAGTCTGAACAAGCAAACAAATCCCTGACCTTGTCTAACATGAAACTATAGTAGAGATTCCCTGTATAGATAATCACTAACTTCAATTCCATTTCCAGGAATGATGTTTAACAGTTAGCCTATTGCAATGGAAAGAACCATATTGAATTAACTTTATCTAATCGAAGTAGAATATGCTTATGATATACAGACTGCTTTCTTGATTTGTTAGGCTGGTTTCAGTGATGTCAATTGCTAAAATGTCAACCATACATTAAAAATGAAATCCTGGTCACTTTTGTTAGCCCTGTGTGTGTGTGTGTGTGTGTGTGTGTGTGTGCTCCATCTTTTTGGAGTACAAGTTCTCAAAGTAGGTGTTTGTCATCCTCTGGATTTCTGCTGGATCTGTGGTGATTCCCTTTTTCATCCCTGATTGTATGGATCTAAGCCTTTTCTTTTCTTCTTTTGATAAGCTTTACTAAGGATTTGTCAGGTTTGTTCTTTCAAAAACCAACTCTTTGATTTGTTGATTTTTTTATAGTTGTTTTAATTTCCATTGCATTACTTTCTGTTCTATCTTTATAATTTCCTCTCTTGTATAAGCTTTGGACTCATCTTGCATCTCTCTTTCTAGTAGTTTAAGGTTCATTGTTAGGTTGTTTATTTGAACTTGCTCTCTTTTCCTAGTATGGCCACTCACTGCTATGAATTTTCCTCATAGAACACTTTCTTTGTGTCCAATAAATTCATGTGTATTGTATTGGCATTTAATAACTATTTAATGTAATTTCTTCTGTGACCCATTGGTTGCTCAGGAGAGTATTGTTCGATTTCCATATATTTGTGAGGTTCTTAGAATTTCTTTTCCTATAGATCTCCAATTTCAAGGCACTGTGGTCTGATGGTATATGAGGTATAACTTCAGCTCCTTTGCATTTACTTAAAAATGCTCTATGAACTAACATGTGCTCTATTTTGGAGAATCACCCATGAGCAGCTGACGAGAACATATATTCTGCCTTTGTGAGGTGTTATGCTCTGTAGGTCTCTATTAACTCCACTTGTTCAAAATGTTGGTTCACTTCAAGTATTTCACTATTAACTTTTTATCCACTTGATCTGTCTATCAGTGGCAATGGGATATGGAGGTTCCCTAGTAGTATTGTATTAGTGCTTATTTGGCTTTTAATGTCCATTAATATTTGTTTTATGTAGTTCAGTGCACTAGAATTTGGTGCATAAATATTTATGAATGTCATGTCTTCCTCTTGGATTATTCCCTGTACAAGGATAAAGTACCTTTCTTTGTCTCTTTTAATGAGTTTTGAAGTGTATTTTATCTACAAATAAGGTAGTCACTCCTGCTTTCTTTGTGGTTTTCTGTCACAAAGGAATTGTTTTCCATCCTTTTACTTTCAGTCTATGGGTTTCTTGCCAAACTAGGTGTGTTTCTTGTATACAACATACTGCTGGATCTTGCTACTTAATCATTCTGCCAGGCTGTGTCTTTTAAATGACACATCGAGGCCATTAATATTAATGGTGATAATTGATATAAACTGATTTAGTCCTGTCACGATGTTTTCCTGTTCGTGGCTCTTCTATTCTTTGCTTTTCCTCCTTTCCATTCAGTGTCTTGCCTTTCCAAATGAGTTCACTTTGCCAGGTCTCATGGGATTGTGGCACTCAATTTGTTTTGCTAGGATATTGTTTAGAATTTTTTGGAGTGAAGGTTTTGTATTCCTGAAGTTTCTTAAGTGTTCTTTAATGGAAGTACCTTATTTGCCCTTTGATTCAGAAGGATAGTTTTGCAGGATACAACAATACAGGTTGCAGGTTGTTTTCTGCTAGGGTTTAAAATACTTCATTCCAAGCTCTCCTTGACTAACATGTTTACATTTAGAAATCTGTTGTGATTCTGATGAGTTTTCCTTTGTATATGATTTGTTTCTTTACTCTACTTTCAGTATTTTGTTTTTCTGTTGGGTTTCTAGAATCTAGTCATTAAATATCTAAATGTAGATTTTTATATATCTTGCCCACTTGGAGTCCTATATGACTCAATTATCTGTTTGTTAAGTTCTTTTCTTTTGTGTGTTTTCTGCCATTACATCCATGAACAGGTTTTTTATATCTTTTGCACCGTCTCTTGTTTCTTCACTGACTTGAATCTGTCTTATGTTATTTGTCTTTGCATCATCTAGAAGCTGCTGAACTTCTCATGATCTCTTGTCATTTTCCATAAATTATTTCTCTGTTGTTCACTGGCTGCAATCCTATCTTCTAGGTCTGATATTTGGTCTTCACATTGATTTACTCTATTTTGAAACTTTCATTGGAGTTTTCCATCTACTGGAAATCTCTCTGAAGCTGTTTAACAGATTCCATTACTTTTATGATCTGAGATTCTACCATGTCCCTGATTTCTTCTTTAGTGCTATTAATCATATCTTTCACTATGGACAGTATCTCTACTTTTATCTGAGAAATCATTTCTGATTTCCCTTTTACTAGATCTGCTTTTAATGCCAGCTCAGAGAGTCCTGGTTTTGAGCTTCCGTTTGCGCTATTCCCATTTTCCAGGGTTTTCTCTGTAGTGACTATCTTTGTGTCTGAACTTTTGAATTTTTTCTCATTTCTATATTTCTGTTGTTGTTGCTAATGTTTTTGGTGTAATTCTTGTCCTATTGTTTGGGCAATGTTTATTGGAAATCACTTTCTTCTCAGTATTTAGAACGCTTAGGAGATGACTACTTCTGCGTTGTCCACTTTGGATCTCTAACGATCCTTAAGTGATCTCAGTTCTGTCATACCACGCCAGGTACTTAAACAGAATAATCATGTCACCTTGGTTGACATAATACAATCAGTATTGGGCCGGGGAGTTAGCTCAGTGGTTCTGGCACCTGTCTTGCAAGCGCAAGGACCAGGGTTCGATCCCAGGTAATCACATACCATACTGGGCATGGAGACTCACGCCCAGCAGCAACCAGTACCACATACCACAGTGCCGGGCATGGTGGCTCATGCTTGTAATCCCAGCGCTTGGGAGGCAGAGGCAGGAGGATTGCTGTGATGTGAGTTTGCAGCTGGGCTCAAGGCCAGCCTGAACTACAAAGCAAGACCCTGTCTCAAAAAAACCAAAAAAAAAAAAAAAATAAATAAAATCAGTATTATTAATAGTATCATACATAGCACAGGAAATGATAAGCTTTGGCAATTACTATTCTTATACCTTTAACTTCATGAGTTAGATCTGTGACCATATGCCAAAATTTAGAACTAACCAGAAATATGTTTACAACATACAGGATCTTCAATATGATACCATCACTCTTTGGCAATAAGGGGTTACTAGGGAGTTGGGAGGATTGAGAGACAGAAGAAGAGGGAGAGATTAGAAACAGTGTTCGAGGAAAGATTTCATGAACAAATCCTCTACAGCAAGAGAACTGATAGAAGAAATTGATAAATGGGATCTCATCCTATTGAGAGGTTTCTGCACAGCAAAAGAAACCACCAGTAAAGCGAAAAGGCAACCAACAATATGGGAAAGAATCTTTACCGGCCATTTCTCAAAGGGTTGCTGTCTAGGGCTTTAAAAAATCAGTCCACCCAAATTTAAACACCCAATTCAAAAATGGGCATCTGAAATGAACAATTTTCAGAGGAAGAAATAAAAGCAGCGAAGAAGCATATGAAGAATGGTCAACATCATTAGTCATTCGAGAGATGCAAATGAAAACAACATTACAATTTCATCTCATTTTACAAAGAATGCCTGCTATCTCAGAATTAGCCAGCAACAAATGTTAGCAAGGCTGCGGAGAAGAAGGAACCCTTCTCCACTGTTGGTGGGAATGTAGAACCATACAACCCCTGTGGAGATCAGTTTGGAGATTCCTCAAAAAACTACAATTAGAGGTGCCATTTGACCCTGCTATTCCTCTGCTAGGTATATACACAAAAGAATTAAAAGATTCATATCACAGTGACATATGTGCACCCTTGTTATAGCAGCCCAATTTGTGATTGCTAAGTCTTGGAAACAACCCAAATGTCCATCAACAGGTGACTGGATAAAAAGGTTGTGGTTCTTCCACAGAATGGAGTATTGCTCTGCCATAAAAAAATGATAAGTTTAAAGTATTTATACTTAAATGGACGTACCTTGACGACATCCTCATAAGTGAAATAAATAGGTCACAGATGTGTAAATATCGTATCTTTTCTTTGGTATGAGAAAATGAAGATGTAAATGAGTTCTAGAACGTATGTTATATATTGTGAAATAGAAAATATTCAAAGCAAAATGGGGTTTAAAGGTGAAAAAACAATGAGATTATAACAAAAAAGAAAGGAAACAAAGTTTGTGTATATGGGGGAGTGGTAGGCTGGGTAAGGGTATGGGAAAAAATGAGAATTAAGTTGTGTCTTATACTGGTACAAATTCCCATTGTGGAGTGCAATCATGATGTGTATATGTAATGTACCAATATAGATTTCAATTAAATTTTTTTTAAAAAGAAATAGGATTAGAGGATATATAAAGTAACACAAACCCCAGCAAACTAATACAGGCTAGAGGATAAAACAGACAGAAGGGATAAATACAAAACAGAACAGACTAACAACAGCCGGATGACTAGAAAGTGTACTCACCTTCTTGTAATAGTACAGAAGAAAGGGAGAGCAGAGAAAACTGAAATGTATTAACTTCTAGAAACTAATACTAACCAGAGGACAAGAGATGATGAAGGAACAAAAGAAGAACGGGATACCCAGCAACAACAAGCTAATAGATTATTTTTCCCTCTGCTCTAAGAGTAAGCACAGTTGAGAGAAGAAAAAAACCCATAATTGGAAAGACTCAGCAGCAATAAATGAAGAATGAAAGAGAGGTCAGAATAAAGAAAGAAAAAGAATAACAACAGCAACAAAAACAACAACAAAGCCAAAACACTACCAAAAGGGCCTTTTATGATAGGATATACTCTCTCCTATAAATAGTATGGGCAGTATCACACAGATGGGAGCTGACTTGTCATAGAGAGAAAGCTATCGCCCCTGTCTAGGTTCTGGCTATAATGCCTGAGTTGAGCTCAATGAACTGCAGCAGGGCTGAACTCTGCAAGAGTCCAGGGTCTTGTAGTGGGACTGACTCCACAAACTCACCAATGGCTGTGGTCAACAGAATTTCTTCACTTTACCAGTGGGTGTTTTTTTCATGTGGTGGACAGGGCAGTTGTGCACTGAAGGCATCTGCCTAAGTCCCAGCCCAGCCATTTAACTTATTCAGCGTGAGGATACAAGTAAATGGAGTGTCTAGGGGGCTCCTCCCCTCACACTGGTCCCATAAGAGGTCAATGCCCAAGCATCATTGGGGGAAAACAGGAAGAGGGACTCTGTGGGCTCCTCCTCCCATGCTGGTCATGCAGGAGGTCAGGGTCTAAGCACTGTGCTGAAAGTGGCCACCAGAGGCCTGCCTGCACAGGAGCAGCACTGACTCAGTGTGGGTGGAGGAGATGGAATTTCTGCAGGGTTTATAAGCAAATCATAAGTCACACTTCTTCCTTTAAAACATTGTGAACTGTTTTAAAATTAATACTTCTTTATTTATTAGGCAAATATTTACTAGGTTTCTACAATATGTGGTCAGATCTAGATAGTTATAATTCATCAATAAACGGAATAGTCCTGCCTCATAGAACTTGCATTTTAGAGTAGAAGAACAAACAATGAACAATAAATTTGATCAGTAAGTAGCAAAGTATACTAGAAAAACATAAACATTACATAAAAAAGAAAAAAGTAGAGGAAGATCAGAAGTTCTGGGCAGTGGATCACAACTATGAGTATGCCACATTATCCTCGACCACCAGAAGACGACACTTGAACAGAAGGTGACAGAATTAGGTACACAGCTATCCAGTTGCTCAAGGTAGAGGAAACGACCAATGCAGAGGTTGCTGAATGAGACTGCTGTGTGTGATAAACACCAAAGAAGCCACAGACACTCAAGAAGGGAGGAGAAGGAAGAGATGAAACAGGGACAGGAGGTGCAAAGCATTTACGGCCTTGCCTCCCCTCTAAGGATTCTGGCTCATCCTCCACATGAAATGCACAAGATTTTTAGTATAGGTTGCTCTGTTGATCACAGACTGAGAGACCCAAAAGTGAAAGCAGAGAGACCATTAGGAGCTGTTTATAGTTATCATCCAACTACAACTGAGTGATTCAGGTCCAACTAGAGCCAAGAGTGAAGACGAAGAGGTATGCTGAGATAGTGGACATATTTTGGAGGTAATGTTAATATGATTTGCTGATAAACTCTACACGTGAAGTATTTTTTACAAAGCAAAATGACACCAAGATTTAAGCTTGATAAAACAGAAGGATAAAGTGCCATTACCTGAGATGGAAAATACTCTCGACGAAGTAGATTTGGGTATAGAGGAGAGATTATCTCTAGATATAAGAATTAAGTTTAGGAAAGCAATCTGAAATGGACATAAAAATTTGGAAGTCACTAAGGCACAGCTTTGTGGCATTAAAATAATAAAACTAGATTGTCACCTAGATAGTGGATACAGAAAAAAAGAACACAATCAAGTAAACTAAGAAGAAATCTCTACTTCTAGTCCATTCAAGAGCCTGGAGAAGGAAACAAAGCAGATACTAACAATGAGTATCCAGGGAAGTAGTAGAATACCAACTAGTGTGACATCCTGGAAGCCAAAGGAAGATAGTCAATCAACGATAAAGAAAAATATATATATATATCAATTGTGCCAAAAGAATTTTGGCAAGTAAAATGAAGATTAAGAGCAGAAATAGAGAGGCAAAGTCATGATTAGAATGGTTTTCATAGAAAACAGAGAAAGTATCTAATATTAACTAATAATTAATGAAGAGCTTTGAAAAAGTTTGCTGCAAAAAAAAAAATCTAGGGAAGAGGAAAAGCTAATACATAAATTAGAGATATAGTTATATATTTATTTATTCAGGGGAAACTGTGAACTCAGTGCCCCCACTACCACAAATTATGCAGCCAAGTTTCCCACCCTTGCAGCAGTCACAGGGATCAGCACATCCAGGGTGCAATGGATAAGCTCGCCCTGGGTAAACCACCTTCATGATCATGGTGTCTGCCCCACCAGGCACCTAAGAAAATATCTTAAAGGAGGAAATAATGGCATATTGATTATGAAGGTGACACAATAGAGTGAAAAAATGTCCAGTACTAGAATTCCTAGAAGGATATTCTTGAGAAAATGAGAGGTGCGGGATCCAGGGTACAAGGGTAACTGTCTGCTGGACCACAAATTGTCCATCCCTCTAGGACCATAATGGAAAGCAAAATGTATGGGTGCTGAGAAGGTGACAATGATGACAATGTGTAAGCTCTCACTAGATTGCTTACACTTTTTCAGTGAAGTAAAAGCAATGTCATCAGCTGACAGCAAGAAGGAAAAGTAAACTAATATTTGAAGAGGGAGAGAGAACAAAGAATGAAACAGCTACCCAAGAGAGTTAGGAACACATTGATTAGGAATGAATAAAATGACAGGTATGAATTCAAAGTGAGGTGAGTCAATATGGCAATAGGCTTTTCTCCAACTGTGCTTATCCATGGATACAAACAGAGATGCAAATCTAGAGCTATGATTTTTGTCAAGGACAAAGCCCAAGAGGAGCAAGTGAGTAATTATAATGACTGATCAACCATGAAATTAAGTTTAGTGTGCATGTGACACAGGATGGCGAGGGAGTAAGAGATGATGAAAGGTATTGGGATCGATGAAGTAGAGATACTGTGTTCCATCTTTACAGTTGGACCCATTTTTTCAGCCACATTTCTTTCTGAATTTGGGAGGTTTTTTATATCTATTTTTTGTATCATGTGAAAATAACAACACAGTGTTAACTCATTCATTCACCTCCTGATAAATACTAACTACCAGAAGCTATAAGAGATACAGTTAAACAAGATTAGTCTTTGACAAGGATTTAATAACCTAGCAAAGAAAACAAATGGGTAAAAGAAATCACAAATAACATAGTACCTTAGGATTGGAGAGAGACTTCTAAGTCACCCTTGAGAGTTGACCAATGCTTTTATTGAAACTGGAGTTTTGAAGACTGAATAGGACTTAGCAAAAGAAAAGAGTTTTTCTATAACTCCTCTAAATTATAAATAAAAATTTTGACTAGGGTTAGGCCAACACACTAACCTTGTGACATACCACTAAAGACTACCTCTTGAATTATATAATTTCATCAAGAGCATCAACAACTATCCGATCGTCTACCAGTTGATAGCAAGAATGAGAAAATATAGCCATTTCACCCATGTCTGTTTTCTCTTCAAACCTCAAAGCCACTTTTAAAGAAGTTTCTCTAACTTCTCAATCAGGCAAGCACCTAAACAGGAAATAAATATGCCATCTGTCATTTGTTCCTTGAAAATTCAGTCAGGTCCGCATAACTAATCATGACCTTTTTTTCCTAAGTGCTAAAAAAAACCCCACTTATTTAGAATTTTGTTTTAGGATTTTGCCATTAACATTACACTTGTCAACCTGTAACTTGCATGCTCATGGAGGACAGAAGTAAGCTGGAAATCAATACCCTTCTCTGAAAATATTTGAAGTAGATGACAATGCTGAAGAATGACTTTTCATGCTAAAGATATTGAGCAAAAGTACTGCCTAAGACAAAGGTCAAAGACAAATAGGTCAGGATAAATGGAAGAAAAAGACAAGAAACTGGCCTGCAGGAAGGGAGTGATATGCAAGAGGCCTGCATTCATTTCCTGAAAGGGAGGAACGCAGGTCAGCCTGGGTTCAGTCTTAGAAATCAAAGACAATGTCTGGACCCTACATCTGGGAAAGGGCTTTCTTAGAGCTAGAGATAAAAGCCAGACTAACTTGGAGGAAACTTGGAAACCTTTTTTAAATAAAACAAAGGAAATTATTTTCTATGACATCATGCCAGCTCTGCCAGTTCCCGGCTTGCCAGTGCTTGTCACAATGTTGACAATTACAAATTCAAATACACAGAGTCCTTAGTTGCACTGCAGTTCAGCGAGACTGCCAAGAATCTGGGATAATTCCTTCAAGGGAAAGGAAAAAGCAAACAAACAAACATAAATTGATGACAGACAAAGAATTACAGTTCTGCTTGGATAATAAACACTAGAGTACAGAGTTAAAGAAATTGGATTAAATGGGTCAGCCCAAGGCCCATTTGCTATCCAAGCTACTAATTGCTTTCTCCTTTCTTTAATTGTAAAGGTCTAGTATCAAAAGTCTTGTTTTGTTTTATTTCCTTCATGTCTATATTAGCTTTTATATCTTAAAAACCAAAATACAGAATGAATACTATTTTTATCAACGTTAAAAAAGCAGTGCTTGACCAAGGATGTAGAATAGCCAAGGAAGAGACTTCCTTTGATTCTCTTTTGATTAAAACTTTTTCTTTTTATGTAATGCTAGAGTGAAGTATTTGATGAGCAGAAAACCCAATTCTCTGCTCAGTTTTTGCTGGGGAAACAGGAGGTGGAAACTGAAAACCCTTAAGTGGCCAAAGTTAAAACAATCTGATTAAATTTCCTCTCAACATTAAGAAGAATTTAGTATTATTCCAAGACCATCTAGCTCTTTAGGGAAAAGCAGCAAAAGCAATTAGAAGAATATACCAACTGGTGAAATTTAAAAATATCATTGAAACAGACTATTTCTGCTCCTATATAAAAATCTTCTTAAAATATTAGAATTATTAAGGAAATAGCAACTCAAACATTATTGAAAACCCCTATAGAAGTGAGGTCTACTTTATGGATGGGTATGGTCCCTTCTGCTGTCTGCATCTCTTAAGCAAAAACCATGCATCAAAAGCAAAATACTTTGAAAATTGAGTTACATGCGTATTGTTGACTGCAGTGAAAGTAATCACATGCTGAATTAATCTGACACATTTAATAACGAGTCATTGTTGTGCTATATGTTAATTAAATAAAATTGACAATTTGCATATTTTTGTATCTAGCATTTTTCACAATCTTCCCTTTTATTTTTTTATTTCTCAACACCTGGTCAGTGTTGCTTGACAGTTTTCCTCATTCCAAAACAGATGTTAATTCTTATTACTTTATTCTGTCATACAAGTTAAAACAAGATTCTTGACTTGGCACCTCAAAGATAGGTTCAAGAATTGTTCCAAGGATCGCTGTGCCTCCTGCCCGCCCCAGCATCTTACCCACCCGAACACCACAGCGCGTCAAATGCTGTTTTAACCACTTTTCCTCCATTGAGGACTCTCGATATCCTGACGTCTGAAAAGTCAGGAAAATAAAAGCCTAGAGTGTAAATCTGCAAAGGAGTAGATGATTACATGGCAAAGAGGCTCCTGGCAGCATTCCAAGAAGGGTTGAGGGAGTCTCAGATAGCCAACTCGGGCTGGAAAAAAGTAGAGAGCAAGACACCCCAGAGAAAGCGGTTATGGACTCCACAAGTTGTATGCTGACACCTTCAGACAAAACACAAAACTTGGCCCTTTTTGACTTTTTCTTGCTTGTTTTTCCCAGACATTTAACCTTAATGTCACTAGGTGGCTTAAAAAGATGGGCTACTTTCCTTCCATGTTATTTCAGATATCTTTTCTACCTTATGCATGTATACAATGACTGATACACTGTAGGACCTCAATAAATAGTGCTCGATGTGTTATTTTTCAGTGTGTGTGGGTGAGGAGGGTATGAGACTGAATCCAGAGACTTAGACATGCCCAGCAAGTGTTCTTACCCCTGAGCTACAACCCAGCCCTATTTTTAATCATTTTTTTAAAGAGAAAATACTCAGTATTGATTGGATATTTCTCAACAGAACCAGGCCACTGACACCTTAACCAACTAACCATAGTTGTTGAACTGTAGAACCAGACACAACCCAGACATCAAGATGTGGCAAGAAGAGCTGTGCCTCTGGCCTATTCATTCAGTGTTGTAGGTACAGAACAGGCAGAACTCAGCTTTCTGCCTCAGTTTGTCTTTGGTCTTAACTTATTGTTTGAATTTGACCCTGTCAGCCACTACTTGATCTTTGGGGAAAATAGTGATTCCATTAATTCAGTATTCTGATCATAAGAAGACAAGAAAATTTAAATTTTATTGAGCATTTCCTGCCCAAAAAGCACATACTAGACATTGTTTTAGGGGACAAACCCCTTATTGTTTTCAGAGTTCGAGGTCACGTGTAACAAGTAGCCATCTATCCAACCCTGAGCATTCAGGAGGGTATTTTAGAGCATCTCTTACTAACACTGTTAACAATAAGAGTAATACTTCACTTCTAGTCTCTTTTCCTTAATTCTCTTTTGGGGCTTTAGCAAGGACACTGATAAACCATCTCACATTCCCTAGAGTTAAAAAGCTTTTTTATTTCTAATCTAAATCCTGCCTGCTATAATTTAAATCCATTTCCTCTGATTCTGTTCTCACAGAAGACAGAGGAAAGCCATTCATCCTCCTCTCTATAAAAGTCCTTCATGTATTAAAGATTTCAGCCTTCATTTCTCCAGGTTATATAATGCCAATTCCTTTCATTTTCCTCATATATCTTATTTTCTAAGCTTTTAGATTAATTCCGTTGTACTCATTTTGGACTCGATGGATAATGAAATAGTCATGCAGCCCCTTTCAGATTCTAATAGGGTAATAAACTTTCAAGGAGGGAAGTATTTTTAAATCTTAAATCAGAGTATCACATGATCCAGAACATAAAACATTTCTACAGGGAAGAATGTTGAAAAATGCACTTAACATTGGCATGGAAAGAAAGCATTAGGAGAAATGGGAAAATACCATTTGGGTGTCCCTGTCTTATAAAGGACAAAATTAAGGCGTGTGTCCCAGCAAGTAAGTAACAGATGCAAGATTAAAGTCACAATTAAAATTGCCAGCTGTTGATTCCTGGTTTTCTACTGGGCTCCTGTCAAGTGACTACACTCTCCAATCATTGTAATCTAAACTGAAGTTTAAAAAATAAGTCACATTATCAAGTTTAAGCAGGCAGTGGAAATTCACTGTCCACTGTGTTGATATTCTTTTTCTGGAAAATCTTTCCATTCTATTTTATTCCTTTTTGAATTTCTACAATAGAGCCGCTCTCTACTATGTTCTAAGTGGAGGAAAAAAACTTCATACTGTTAGTCTTGTACTTTATATGCTCTCTAAAATTAACTACTATCTTATACTTTATATATTTAAAATCAACCAGCACATGTATAAGATATGCTCTGCCTGAATATTCATCAACTAATTAATATATGGTACCATACAATAGAATACAATTCAACCACAGGAAAAAGTGATACATGCTACGACATAGGTAAACCTTGAAATAATGATTCTAAGTAAAAGAAACCAGTTACAATAAGCTCCATACAGGAAATTTCCAGAATAGGCCAAGTCCACAGAAACAGAAATTAGTGGAGGAAAAAAGACAAGGAGTTAGTGACTGTTTAGCAGAAACAGGATTTTTATTTTGGGTGATTTTTTTCAAGTACTAGTACTATAACATTGTAGTGATTGCAAATATTGTCAATATACCTAATGTCACTGAAATGTACAGTTTAAAATTGTTTAAAAAATAAAACATATGCTGTTTTACCAAAAGTAAAGAAAATATTTGTATTTTCTGGTTCTGTATGTACTAAAGCAAAGTGAGACAGAAATAGAGCCCAGCGGGACCGTCGCTCTTGCAAGCTGGTGATCAGTCAGCCAGTACTAAGATGTACTGAGTCCAAAGCATAGGATGGTGCTGAGATATGGCAAGAGACACAGCAGACAGCTTTACTAGACATTCATTCTCCTTTTTTCTCATGGTGGGTTCTCCCACCTCTGACCTTATAAGCCTACCTAACAAGTCCCCTTGCATAATTATACAGCTATTTTCTAAAGAACCAGAATAAAGACTCGATACACAGAGACCTAAAGTAGCTACTGGCAAGCTGACACTCAAATTCATACGAAACCATTATTAGATACCTTGGGAAAAGGAAGGGGAATAGGAACAGGCTGTCCACATATTATTTCACAGAAAAGGATTCTTTCAATGTTCTGCACCATTTAGCAGAAAGAGTTAGACACATGAGAAAGTTTAGATTACAGAGCTCCTGTTCAGGATATATTCATTCTTCTGCTTTTTTCCGTTCCTCCGTGGGCATGTGTATCTCTTGTCCCTGGATTCTTACTGGGCCAGAGGATAAACTTTGGCCTATGAAACCTGAGAGAACTCTGTGCCTAGAGGCCTTTCATGTGTGTGTAGAGTTAAGTTTAATTCCGATGTTCCTGCTCTTTCCTATGAGACACTCGAATAGCCATCAGTAATCGAACAGAAGATGATGTGGAAGAAGATACAATCCCCAAGAGCACCCTGAGGAACGGCTGCTCAGTCACTCCAAACTGAACGAAAATGTAATCAAATGTACATCTCTGAGTGGGCAAATTCGCATTTATTATAAACTGTCAAGTTTTAGAGTGGTTATGCAGCTTTCTTGTGGTAACGGGTGATTAATGCAGCAGGTATATTGAAATGAACTCTAGAATTCACTCAAAGTGTATATTTTAAATGCTTAGGAGATTAAGCCTCAATAATAAATTAGTTCTCTTAAGAATTTCCTATTCAATTATGATTTAGTATTAAATTTTTAAACTATGTAAAATAGACATTTAAATAAGTAACCTTTACTTGTTTAAAGTAACATAACTGGTAAAATCTGCAAAATATATTATTTGGATGTTAAGAAATGCAGGCCCTAAAATGCTGCTACATTTTTGTGAATGTAATAAAGTTTCAACAAACACTTTGATGAAGCCAAATTAATCACTAATTTGACATTTTCTTTTGGTAACTTAGCAAAATTAGATTTTGCATTAGATGAAAACAGGCTTATAAGCATGTCCATGCTAGTGAAAGATATGAGTCTAGCAAATATGCTCACATATAGTCCCATTCCAGACATTTCTGTTCCTTACACTGTTTGAGACCCAGGCAGGGATCGTGGAGCAGTGTCACTTTTCCTGTGACACATGCCTTATGAACTATTAGAGAAGTTTACATGGAAAGCATCACACACATTCAAAGACCTTAGCATCTGACTCTCTTAAACAATGCCCTCCATTGGCCTAGATGGGAAAGTGAAAACATTATTCTTGACTTTCAGTGAGTATTTTAAAAGTTATGAAAAAACTGAGTCTATCTTAAAGAAAGTTAATTCACTTTACTGCAGCCATGTCCTTTTCCTAATAAAATACTGATTGATCAAATATGCATTGTTGATAAACTATGATGGACTAATGAAAGAGAATTTTGCTTTTGTAAAGTACTCTAGCATTGACAAAAGTTAATTTGGATAGAAAAGGTATACGAAATAGCTCACAAAGGGTAAAATGAAACAGTATTTATTAAACAACAACAAAAAAGGAATTACACCTTTATAAGAGTTAGGAAAAACACTTAAAGATAGATAAGTCATATAGATATCCAAATAGAATCTCAAGATGGCTAAGTTAAAATATTACTATGAAAATACAAAACAACACCTAAATATCCACAAAGGTAAGTTTTCCAGTCCAGAAAAAGTCCAGAGACAGATCTTCAAAGTATATCCATGATGGTATATCCTTTCACTAAATTAGAGCTATGAAATCCTTTACTTGAATGTTTATTCTCTGTTAAGCAGCAGGACTTGTGAATAGGAAGAATACTCAGAGAAAGCAACAAAGGAAAGGATTTGTGAAGGGCTGTCGATTTTTCTGTTCTGAAATCGATAAAGGCCATATTTTGCTATGCTAATTTAGAATTGCAGAGACCTCAAAAAATGATAGAGTTCTCATATCCATAAAACCAAATGAATTTCAACTCTAAATTATTTTAAATATTTTAGATGACTTCTAAAACACTTGAAAAGATTTTAATCTCTGGTAGCAGACCTCTAAACAGCCCCCTCAGATTCTTGGCAGAAGTTAGTCAGCTTTCTATTGCTGCAACAAAAGATGTGAGGAAATCAGTGTAAAGGAGAAAAAGTGTGTCTTGGCTCATGGTTCCAGACCACTCAGCCCTACTGTTTCCAGCCCATGTGGGCAGCTCCTCGTGGAAGGAAACAAATGATGGGGCAAAGCTGCTCACCTCATAGAGGTCGCAAAGGAGAGAGGGAGTCAGAGACAGAACAGGAAAGACAGAGAGAAAGAGAGAGACAGACACAGACACACAGAAAAAGAGATCAGGACATAGAAAGATACAGACACAGAGAAAGACAGACAAGCAAGAGGAAGAAGCAGGGAAAAAGCATACAGCATGTGACCTTCCAGAGCCTTTCCCGAGTGACCCACTTCCTCCAACTGGGCAGCACTCACAGTTTCCATCATCTACAACAGTCCTTTCAATCAAGCACCCATCAATGGATTAACCCATGGATGGCACGAGAGCCCATCATTTCCCAAAGCCTCACTTCTGAGCACAGCTGCATGGGGTGGGGGACTTTCAACACAAGAGCCTTTGAGGGATGCTTCACAACTAAATCACAACATGGCACAAGGTATGCAGATAACTTCTTCCAGCTTTTCCATCAAACACTAATATAAGTGCCTCTGTGAAGGGATTTTATCAATGTAATTAAGGTTTCAAATCAGTTGGCTTTAAATTAAGACTGAACCATAAGGACTTAACTACATTAAGTCCTTTAAAAACAGAAAGATTTCTCCCATTGGTCTCAGAAGACCTAGAGAACTCCAAAGTATGAGAAAGGCAGGCGAAGAAAAAATTGCCCATTACAGGATGTACTCCTTTCCTATTGTATACATTTCCTACTGCTGCTGTAACAAATTATGTCAGACTGGGGGATTAAAACAATGAGAATGTATTTTTTATAGTTCTAGAGATCAGAAATCCATAGTGAGTTTTAAGAGGATGAAGCTAGGGCACTGGCAGGGATGGTTCACTCCTGGAGGCTCCAAGAAAGAACATATGTCTATCCCTTTCTCCTTATGGCTTTAGGAGACGATGCCATTCCTTGGATTCTCATTCCAGCCTCTCTCTGTCATTCCACTGCTTTCTCCCCATACAGACTATTATGATTACTTCAGATCTGTAATTTAATCTTATCAGCAAAACCTCCATTGTCATAAGACCTAATACATTCACACATTTGAAGAATTAGGACCTGGAGATATTTGGAGGAGGGAGCCTAATGCAGCCTGCCATAATGACTTTGAAGACGAAAAGAGTAATACGGTGTGGTGGTTACATTTATAAGCCAACTCGATAGTGTCACTATCCGGTATCTGTTTCAACATAACGCTGAGTGTCCATTAGGGTGTCTCTGTATGAAATTAACAGTAAACAGGTGAACAGATTGTTCTCTTCTAGGCAGGTAGACTTTGTCCTGTCTACTGAAGGTCTGACTAGAGACAAAAACAGTGTAAGGGAGAAAATTTGCTCTCTCTGTCCAACTCTTTTCAAACTGCAATATCGGGCTTCTCCACTCACATACTAGAACTTACATCGCTGGCTCTTCAGTAGCCGGCTTACATTTGGCAGATCATGGGGCTTCTTGGCTTCCATGTTTCATAAGCCAGTTTGTCATGACAAATATTTATATAAAATAAATATAAATATCCCGTCAGTTCTTTCTCTGAAGGACCCTGAAACACATGACAGGGAATGTGGGTGGTCTGTAAAATCTGAGCACAGCATCCAGCCGACAGCAGACAAGGAAAAAGAGGCAAGTCCTATAATCATGAGAAATTGAAATCTACCAACAGAAATGAGTTGGAGGCCCGGGGAGTTAGCTCAGTGGTTCCAGCGCCTGTCTTGCAAGCGCAAGGGCCTGGGTTCGATTCCCCGGTAACCACATACCATACTGGGCGTGGAGACTCACCCCAGCAGCAACCAGTACCACATACCACAGTGCCGGGCGTGGTGGCTCACGCCTGTAATCCCAGCACTTGGGAGGCAGAGGCAGGAGGATTGCTGGGGATGTGAGTTTGAGGCTGAGCTCAGGGCCAGCCTGAACCACAAAGCAAGACCCTGTCTCAAAAAAAAAAAGAAAGAAATGAGTTGGAAACAAGCTATTTAGAATCTTAAAAAAAAACTCATCCAAACCAATGTCCAGAGTTCAGTCTTATGATAATCAGAGAAGAGAATCCAGTCATGCCATGCCAGAATTCTAAGCTATTAGGCGGTAAGCAAAACAATATGGGTATCATTTTAGGCCACTAAATTTATATCATGTTACTCAGTAGTAGAAAATTAATATAGTCATAAAATATTTTAACCTCAAAGTATTTTGAGTGTACTTAAAAGGCTTCCCTGTGAATCATAGTGGGTTTTTTTTAATCACAGTGTTTTTGATGCTAAGCATTTTGAGTTTTATCCTCGTTATTAAAAAATGGGGTTAGTATGAATATATGCAGGTATTAATATCACTTAATTATCTGTAATTTTTGTTGATATCAGCATAATTCACACAATTCACTCTTAGCAACATATGTATGAGAGCCTTTGAAACCATAACATGCACTCACCTCATCGCAAACCTGAGGTACAAGCAAGAACTTACAAGAAGGCAGGCCATGAGAACAGGCACACATGGCACACTTTGACCCCCCTAAGACTATCACTTATTGGTCTTACTGACCTTCCACTCACCCTCACTTTCTTGATATTCTCCCCCTTTCTTACCCAACTTCATTACTTCTATGGCCGATTATTAGCATTCTTCCGGGTGTATGTCTTTAACTTCCCTGTCCTTCTCTCCAAAATCCAATTGGAAACATTCTCTCCTGTCACTGTAAACACTCGATACATTTCTAACTCTAGTTAAGTGCAATGCTTCAACCACCCTATCCCTGAACCCCTGCAGCTGCACATGGCTGGGGAAAGCAACAAAACTACCCAAAGTGATCTCATTGTGAAGTCCTGATTACAAACCTCAGTCAACCCCATAGTGCTCCCTGTGGCTCATGCCACATTTCTCTATCTTATTCCTTTGCTGCTCTCCCAGACAATCACTTTACCTTTTCCTTTTCCCTCAAGTTTCTATCATCTGATCCTTACTTAGGTGATGGCCTTGCTTCTAAATTTACTAAGAAAATTGAATCAATCAGAAAACAACTTTTACAGACTCCTACTATCACACTGTGGAGTTTATGAGGAGTTTCAACTTGACTGACTTTAGGATTCACCCCAGGGCCTGACATTCTCAGGTGGTTCTGAATGAGTCACAGAGGAGGCCTTGGACACCGTATCTAGCCCCTTAGTTCTTCCTCCCTGGCCCTGGTCCCCTCCTCTGCTTCCCAGCCATCATGAACTAAGCTCGTTTGCTCCGCCACACCCTGCTACCATGATGCTTCTGCCTTGTAGCTAGATGACCGTAAACTCAATCCTTTGAACTATTAGCCAAAATAAGCTCTCCTTTAAATTGTGGGTTCTGGGTATTGTGTCTTAATAACAGAAAAACTGATTAATGTACACATCTACCCAATTGTTAGTGATTGCACCTGATACCTATCTCCACAGTAGCTTTCCGACTGTCATATATGGGGCGGCTACCCTAGTACACCAATTCTAGAATGGTGTTCTAAGAAGGATTCCTGGTAGCTCAGCCAGGAACTTACTCTTCCTGCTCTTCTAGTAATGCTATAATACAAACTTTCCAGCTATAAATTAGGGGGATTTAAGATAGCCACAGTAGTTTCTCGTATGTACATCTTAGCCCTGACTACTATGTCAGTCAAAAATTAATATCAATATAAAATTTGAATACGTTTGGTAGTATAAAAACAAAAAGGAATAGGATATACAGTTGAAGACTGAAATAAGAGACACTTTAGGAAACTAAAGAATAGTTTACAAGATATCTTACAAGTAACGAGGCCAAAGAGAAGAGATGAGAGAAACAAACATGAGATAATTATTTCAACTCAAAAGAGAACCAGGAAATCTCAGGAGAAAATAGTATTCAGAGACAAAATCCAAACTGGAAGCTGCGAGATGAAGAACCAGGCACTGGTGAATACAGAGGGGTGACTGGAGAGGACACTTCAGAAAGTGACAGAGAAGATAACAGATGTGGAAGGTAGTTCTTCCACAATTACGAGAATGGAGAAAACTATTCACAATGAAGCACTCCTTGTGCACCACTGGAGATGAGCCCAAGGGCAGGCACAATGCTATCTCCAGCCCATTTTCTTTTATTTATTTTTATTTGGAGACAGGGTCTCCCTGAGTCTCCAAGTTGAGCAGGCTGGGTTCAAACCTGATCATTAAACCTTCATCTTACAGAGAGCAAAATAACTCCTCTTCTAGAAGAACACCTATGTGTTCACAATGAACGGGATTACTATGTTGTATGAAAAACTGATTAATCTTGCCAGGCATGGTGGCTCACCCCTGTGATCCCTGCACTCAGGAGGCAGAGGCAGGAGGATTGTTGTGACTTCAAGGCTTGCCTAGGTACATAGTTACTTCAGGGCCAGCCTGAGCTACAAAGAGAGGCTCGATCTCAAAAAAACTAAAATAAATAAATAAATCTTACATTTCAATAATATTATTGAATAGTAAAGAGAATAAAAAGACTTAAAATTTCTTAAGGATAAGATTTAGAGCTCCTAAAATAATCTTTAAAGAATACTTTGACTTCAGCAACACTAAACACAAAAAGACAAAGGAACTCTATTAAAGAGTACTGAATAGGAGTTGGAATTCAAGAACTATCTATTCAGGCAGGATGACATTCACAGAACAGGAAGAAAAGGCTGATTTTGCAACACATTTCAAATTACATCATTTAAAAGTTCTTTCTGAAAAAGAAATATACATGAATTCTCAACATAGCCAACTGAAAAATGACTCGAAATAATGAGAGAAGGGAGGAGGCAGGAAGGGAAAGAAGTAAAAAGGATCAAGATGATACACAAGACTGATAAATACAATCATTGTGAGATATATGCATATGTATTATATATGTATTATATATATAATATATATACATATATATTATATATATTATATAATATATATAATATATACATATATAATATGTCTATAATATATAATATAATTATATATTAAATATATATTATATATAATTATATAATATATAATATATATACATATATATTATATATGTATTATATATATGCATATATCTCACAATGATTGTATTTATCACAAACATACTAATACAAAAGCAAAAATTAAAGAACTCATAAGTAAAGAAAATCCATTCTGGAAGAACTTGTGGTATACAATAACCCAAAATAATATAAATATTCACAATAACTTCATAGTAACATTGCAATCCTTGAAATAAAAGTTGTGTATGAGTTATAATAACATATCAATAAATATTAAGGTAATATCATTGTATACAACATCATTACTCTAAACCAAAATTAAACCACTGAGAAAGTACTGAAAGTAAACAAGATATCTATCTTGTGCTGGATCTAAAGTTAATACAAAAAATTAGTCTCACTCTTAGAAAACATGGAAGGGAAATATATTTCTAACTAAAACAAAAATTCAAAACATTCCAAGAAATCTTAACCCAAAAGATATAGTCTTCATAAGAAAGACAGTACCACATTCTATTAAAGGAGATAGAGGATTTGAAAAACTTCATTTTAGTTTTGGACAGGAAGATTCTATTTAAAGGTATTTTTCTTCAAACTAATCTATAAATTCAATGTGTCATAAATATCATCCACACTCTAGCTTTTAAAGTTGAGCCTGTATTTTAGCAAAGGAAGGTGGAAAGCATCGAAAGGATTCAAATATATTAAAGCTACGGTAGTGAAAAAAAAAATCACAGTATCAGCATAGAAATAGCCCAAACTTAAAAGCAGAATTTGATAAAGATAGTATTTCTAATCAGTAGAGGGGAAATTCACTATTCAGAGAAGCAGGTGGCACAATGTACCAGCTATTTGGAAAGAAAGCAAATTTGTGTTTTATATCTTGCCACAAAATAAATTCCAGAAGCACAATAAACTTACATGCAAATCTAAAAAGTAAATTCACAGAGGAACTGAAGGAAACAATGGTAAATAGATGTAACAAACTGACAATGGAAGAGGCACTTCTAAGCAAGACATGAAATCTGGGAGGAGTTCTGGATACCCATAATTCAACCGATATTTTGAAATTTCTGTAAGATAAAATATCCCACAAATTAAAGAAAACAGAAGCAACAAGGGAAATGTATAAATAATGTATAAGAAAAAAAACCTGAATATCCCTAATATACATTAATATGTGTAATAATATGTAACATATTACCTTATATTAAAATCAGTATTTTAGGCAAATAATCCAACATAAGGAAATACATGCATACATAGCAACTCACAGCAGAAATTTTCTGTAAACTATGAAAATAAGTTTATGAGGTAGAAAAATAAATACATATTAAAACAAGATTACAAAAGATTAAAGTGTTGATGAGTGCCCAATAAGATACCGCTTATTATAAATTCATGTGGTAGAGGAGCTATCAATATACTTTTTGACAGTCTATCAAAGTTTTAGTAAGAATCTTTGAAGCTACATGTACTAATTTAAAGTACAGAAGCAAAAGAAAGAGGAAGTAGAAAATGAGATCGAAGGATAAAGGAAGGAGGAAAATGGAGAGAAGAAAAAGCAGGAGCATAAAGAGGAAGAGAAAAAGAAGAGAAAAGAAAGGGAGAGGAAGAGAAGGGAGAAAAAAGGAGCAGAGAATCACTACAAAATCTTAAAAATAAATTCTGGGTGAATATAAAACTGTTATTTCCACAGAGTGAGGCTGCGTGGGAATTCCATGATGCTGTTCGTGTAGCATCTAATTTTTATAATAAACCTACATTACTTCTGAAATACGTATCTCAAAATCAAATGAAAATGTGAGCACGCTTAGACAGACAGCACTTCTTCCATGCTAGTCTCAAGGTTACGTTTTTCCTGCCAGGTTCCTATCTGGAGGCCCCACTTATACAATTTCTGATGTCCATCCTAGGTGCAGCCACTGCATCCCGACAGAAAAGACAGAACGGAATGAAGTGGTCTCCATCACACCCAACACTGCCATAATCTATCTGCCCTGTGTGCAGGGATTGTTGATTTTAAGAGCCATTAAGCGAGCACTGTTGGAAAGCTAGCACGGAGTTACATAAATAATGATACGAAAGGAATGGAAATAATTGTGGTTTGCCAAGTCAGCAATCTAAGAATTCTGTGGGGAAGCAACTCAAAGTTATTTATATCGAGATAGTTTGCGATGCTTCCAATAAAACTAAGAATCAAAGAACGGGCTTGCATAGGCCTACCTTTCATGAATCATCTGGACATCTCTTATCGGCAAAAGGTCTCTTAGGAATTGTTATCCTTGTCAGCAGAGTGAAGGGGGGCGGTTTCCACTTTTTGAGCTGATATCTCTGAAACTTTCTTCACTTTGGCTCAGTAGCACAAAATTTGACTTTCGTACTAACTTCTATATAATAAGCAATGTATTAACAGGTTTTATGTACATTCTACCTATATGCTCCTACATACTCTTATTTCCACAGTGAGGCCAACAATACAAAATAGTGAAAGAAGTTTACAAAAGTGTAACTTAGTAATCAGCTTTTCCAGTTAATACATAAATTATTTCTACAACAGAGTCAAAGTTCCAAGGAAGTTTTTCCTCGCGCTGCTAACTTCTGGGATGACTCACAGAAAAAGAAGTAAACACCGTCCTATCCTGTGTAACATGGAAGCCGCTTAGGAGCACGTGTGCAGTATGAACACCATTAATTTTCCTGAGAATCCTTTGAAAGAAAATTAACAACTGTTTCCTTTGACCCCTCTCATTTTTGGACAACATCTCTCTGAACTGTTGGATACTTGCCCCTACAATCACTTTAATTCAAGTCTTATCTGTGGGCTTACAAGGAGATACTTTTTGCCTTCTGTGGTCTACTTCTAGACCGACCCTCCAGTGAAGTCTGTGGTCATCTTAAAGTATAACCAAATTCAAAATGAGGACTGTTTTGTGAGTAAAATTCTACCCCAGCCAACCTAAGGAAGAAATACTAGCAGGCCTGTAAGAGTTAAAACTAGAGGTAGATGGTACAAACTGAGAAAGATGATAATTCGGACTATCTTGATTTCATTTGACAGAAGACCATAAGGAGCTTTGAACTTCAGTGGAGATTATCCATGCTCACTGATAACGCATGTAGCTCTGTCCCCTAGGCACAGAAGACTGTACTTCCTGGCACACTTGTGATTAAGCAGAGCCAAGAAATCTATTCTAGTCACGGTATAAGTGGAGTGCTGAGTGCCTCTTCTAGCAGAAACATTTCATTATCTGCCTGATATTGTGCAGTGCTCTCTGCTGCCTTGCTCATAAACTAATTAGAAATGGCGATGTTGTATCATGGTTCCCTGAGCAAATGAGAAGATTGTGTGTGTGTGTGTGTGTGTGTGTGTGTGTGTGTGTGTGTATGTCCACAACATCACATGCTACATAATGTACTGGTCAACAACAGTCAGCATTCATAGCGTAATCAGTTACTGTGAATACTGCTGCTCAGTACCATCTAATAGAAAAGCAGCAGCTTTTAACCCAAGGAGCTGTGTGTCAAACTATAGTAAGAGGAGGTTATAACGTTCAACTTGTTTGGGACAGTAGGTCAGTTGTGAATTACAGTTGACAGGAAGTGTGTTTTCAAGTGTGCTATAAATTGCAGTGAGTGAACTATCCATTAACATGAATTTTTACTTCAAACTACAAAGAAAATTGCTAATGAGACAGAGAATTCTAAAACTCCCATATGGGAGATGAAGGTGAGTGTACAGTTATGATCCTGAGATCAAGGTTTTTTACAGAAATCACTCACTTCTTACGTGAAAAAACTGTGACAAGATCTAACATCAAAGTGATAGTGTTTCTCACTGTGATGCAGTTGTGGGAGCTGAGCATGTTCCCAGGACCCTGTGGTGAACTAGCAATATTATAAGGGCTTATTTCCACATTTAAGGAACAGTGTACATAGAACATGGCCCAAGAAATCAGTTTCAACCACATTATGGCAAGACTCTGCCACACATCACTTCTGGTGCCGCAGCCTCTGACAAATGTAAACACTACAGTGTGTCCTCACCCACCTTAGTTAGTGGATCCTACACCGGGCAACTTCTGCTTCTTCTCCAGAGGCAAAGTGATTGAAAGGTAAATGTTTGAGTCAATTGAGGACCTAGAGTGAGCCATGACAGTGCAACTAAAGGCACTTGTGGGACAGGGACTGCTTCAGAAAGTTCAAGAATGATGGGATGAGGGTGTTTGAAGGGAGGGGGAGTGTTTTAAGTGGGACCAAAGGTGATGTGTCTTTTATTATAGTACCTTTTTAAAAAAATTCCAACATTCACTGTACTTTTTGATTATGTTATGTATGAAAGTAGCCCTGAAAGACTGTCATAGAGTTTAGAAATTCTTACACCCAAGCAATGGAGCTGTTGTACATCACAGCATAATACATTATACACATGTATGTGATGAAGCCACACACCTGCGATGCTGCCAGTCACATGACAGTTAAACTCATACTAGCCCATGCAGTGCATATCTAACAGTGCTATAAATGGCTATATTCTTGGTTTATGTATTTAGTATCTTTTATCATTAGTATAGAGTACACTCCTATTATTAAAAAGCTTTTACTACGAGCAGTATGCCATGTTTCAGCAGCACCATATAGCTTGTGTTTACTGTCTGTCTTGACTGCAGTCGAAGGCTGCATCAAGTGACTGACTTGTCTCCTTTAGGTTTGCATAAGTACACTCTGTACATAATGGTCTCAAAACAGGAAATCACTGACAACACATTTCTCCAATTCTACCAGGTGACACAAGACTCACACATCTGTGAGTCTTTCTGTAGTCTGCTTCTAGACTAATCTGTCAGTGAAATGTATGGTCCTTTGTTATTTTATTCTAAAAGAGAAAGAAGATGGAGATAAAAATATGAATTCATCCTGATCTAGTTAGGAACCTTTGTAGAGGAGGGGACAGTAAGTTAAGATACCATGTTATAGTCATAAAATTTATTATGCAATATCAGGATACGTGCTTATCCCAACAATTCTAATTAGACAACCCCACAAAATGAAATGGACTTTTCTGTTTGCCCTGTTCAGATCCATTGCTCTCTCCAAATAGGCTGTGAGGCAGAGGTGTCAGGATATTGAGAAGCTCAAACAAAAACAAGAAAGTCAGTGAAGTCAGGGTATTATTTCTCTGATTCTTTCCTTGGGAGGTCACCACAGGCTGGCTGTGCCCTCAAGAGAAACTCACTGGTGTTCCCAAGTTGTGTGGCCTACTCACTCCACTCTCTGGCTTCTAGGAATGTTTCTCTGCCCAACTCTCTTCCAGCTTTGGTGGTGATGACACCAGTCCCATTGGCTCTGGATTGTTACCTTAATTTGTGGCTCCCCAATTCACTGCCCAAAGCATAGTAATCACTGCACTGCCATATTTCCTGGATTGTATAGATCGTCAATTTCCTTCAGAGTCCCTCAATTAGAGAGACTGACCAATTTGCTGTTGTTTACTGTACCAGAAGATTAATGTGAGTAGATCATTTTGCCTGAAATGAACAAGGCCCAGGTAATACAGTTAACAATCTGGTTACAGGAAGTTTTCCCTACATAATAGGAAATCACAATGAATGTTTCAAACTACACATATATGTTTTTATTTTTCTAATACCACTGAAAAATAGTAAATGACATCTTAGTATAAATATGTAAAGCACTATCATTATCATAAATAAATATATTATACATTTACCTCAAATGGCAAATATTATAATTGTGCTTATATTTGTTTCATTGTAAGTACAGTGAATTCTAAAGGACAAAATGGAATGTGCATTAAAATACATAAAGTTAATTTTGACATTTTATAGAAGCAACATTTCATTTATTAAAAGGAATAAACATTACTTTTCACTGGCTATTGTGGTAAAGAATAAAGTATAAAATATTTGACATTGAATCAGAATACTTCATCATATAGGGGAATAATAATATTTTTAGAAAATATTTTTTTATTTTACTAGGGCTATTACTTCATGTTTGTATAATAACGTATGTTAAAAAGATTCTCCTTTTATCCATTTAAAAAGCAATTCATTAGATAAAGAAAAAAAATTTACCAAAAGAACCTGACAAGATAGCCCAATAAATCCCCCAATAAAGCCAGATAATGGCAAACGGGTGACATGCAAAGAAAGTATCAACTTGGTGTCAGTGTGGGTGTGACAGAAGACAACAGGAAACGATGGTATCTGATCATTCTAGAAAAGGAAAGGTCAAAATGGTGAACATGTATTCCCTGGAGAGCAAGACCAGGCAATCTAAAACAGGAACAAAAACTGGACAACATTTTAGCCAGGCTGACTGCACAGCTTCCCTGAGGAAAGCCTGAAAGAGACAAAAAAAGCAGTCAGAATTTCACAGCTGTCAGGAGACAGCTGCGGGGGAGGTGGGACTTCCTGGAAGGAAATCTGACCCACCACGTCACTGGATGACGGAAACTAATGGAAAAGAGCTTCCAAATAAGCAGCAGAAGCACGCAGAGCCAGGAAATCTCTAAAGTGAATGAATGTATGTTTCAATACTTCAGAATAACAATATATGGGGTAGCACAAAAGAATGAAGAAAACTACTTGAGCCAAGGCTGCCAAAAGTTCTGGAAAACCACCTTTTCACAGAAAACTGTCAGTTATATCTGAAGCAAGGCTGTTAGAATGAAAGAGGAGAGGAAAACATAGAACCATATCAGTTGAGAAAATAAATGTGTGCCAGAAATATTTGCCCATAAAACAAATCCATTATGTATCACATATGGACCAAGCAGAAAAGATCTAATTGTGACTTACTAAGTTGTCAAAATCATCAATACATTTATATATAAATCAGACAAACTCAACAATAAGTTGAATTATTTTTAAGAAATGGAATAGAGGGGCTAGGGAGTTAGCTCAGTGGTTCCGGCGCCTGTCTTGCAAGCACAAGGACCCGGGTTCGATCCCCGGTAACCACGTACCATACTGGGCGTGGAGACTCACACCCAGCAGCAACCAGTACCACATACCACAGTGCCAGGCGTGGTGGCTCACACCTGTAATCCCAGCACTAGGGAGGCAGAAGCAGGAGGATTGCTGTGATGTGAGTTGGAGGCTGAGCTCAGGGCCAGCCTGAACCACAAAGCAAGACCCTGTCTCAAAAAACCTAAAAAAAAAAAAGACATGGAATAGAAATGTTTAAAAGTCATTTTAGAAATAATAAGCAAACCAAAAGAGATGCCAGAAGGAAACAAACAAAATATATAATACACTAAGAAGAGTAGGGAGAAAAAAAAAACTTGCATAAGTAGAAAGTAACAAATAGTGAATGTAAGAAAAAAAAAAAAAGATCCAACACAGACATAACAGGACTCCCTAAAGATTAAAACCAAACATAGTAATAGAACAACACAAATCAGAATAATAAGGGCCGGGGAGTTAGCTCAGTGGTTCCTGCGCCTGTCTTGCAAGTGCAAGGGCCCCGGGTTCGATTCCCCGGTAACCACATAACAATACTGGGTGTGGAGACCTACACCCAGCAGCAACCATCACCACATACCACAGTGCAGGGCGTGGTGACTCACGCCTGTCATCCCAGCACTCGGGAGGCAGAGGCAGGAGGATTGTGATGTGAGTTTGAGGCTGAGCTCAGGGTCAGCCTAAACCACAAAAGCGAGACCCTGTCTCAAAAAACCTAAAAAAAAATTTTAAAAAAATAAGATAAAATAAGAATAATAAGCCAAAGGACCAGCTCAGATGCATAGCCTTATAAAATGATTCTGAGACTTTAAAGAAAAATGCATTCACGTATCTAGATGAAAAGAAAAAGTAATTTGGAAGGGAAAAATAAGATAACATATTTCCACAGCAATGCTTTACCTCAGAAGAAAGATGCTGCTCAGGAAAGGTAGGTGACAGTCCAGCATATATCTAGTAAAATTGACTTTCAAGGACAAAAGGGCAGATGGAAGTTATATACAAACACGCAAGAATTCAGAGAATGCTATTTATGACCTTGCCTTAGAGAATCTAATCTAAATGTTTAGAAAAGTATCTATATGAAAGCTATTGGTATTAAGCGCATATCTGACTACAAAATTGTGACTAAATAAGAATTTAAAAGGAAAATCACAGCACATACTGTCATGGCTATGTGATTTGACAGTGTAGACAGTAACAAAACTACTTCTCTTACTGAAAGACAATATGAAGAGTATCCCTCAAAAACTTGCTTCCTGTTTTCAGAAGTCATGTGGGTGATGATGATAGTACCAGAGTCCTGAAACTGTTATGTATGGAATGTGGAATCTTCTCATTTTCTCATCCTTTTTGTCTCTGGAATTAGTCATTGAGAATTCAGAGTAGAACACAGGAGATTCTAGTTAGTATATTATAGAACAAATCAAATAAACTCCCCAAAGTCTTGAATCTTAAGCAAATAATAATTAACATTTAGGTATTGGCCCAGAAACTTCACTTTATTTTCCCATACGTATTTGGGGTTTGCATTGTAGTGTATTTTAGGGAGTTTTTTTTTTTTCCATTTGGCTTATGCCTTGATTGGATGCCATGAGACATTTTACTGAAACAACTTGGCTGATGACACATATGGCTGATCACAAGTCACCAACCAACTGTTACAAGTTCCTGGCTCCCATATTTCCTTCGATAAAATTATGGTTCAAGTGAACATTAAAGAATAAATATTTACATGCATGTATCATCAACGTACTACATATACTATGATAGAAAACATTATACAGATGATGTGATATTTTTATTTTATACAAAAGAAAACTAAGCCTGAGACAGACAAGCTGACTTGCCCAACGTCACACATCACAAAATACTATTCTTCAAATGTTTCCCTCCTTCCCTGTAAGGGTTGTACTTTATTCATCTTGAAACCTCGGCACGCAGTGCAGTGCCAAGTACATACTGAACGCTTGCTAAAGTTTTGGTGACTAAATCAACAAAAGTCTAATTAAAGACAGAATTCAATCCATGCATTCATTTTACAAACACTCACTGAACACCTTTTACACACCAATGACCATCCTAGACTTCAGAAAAGCCATGTTGAACAAGGTGAATCTCTTCTCCCAGAATTTATTGGCTAATTGAACCAAAGGGTCTAAGTGCCATGTCAGTAGTTTTAAAGGATGTTGGTTGGTGTGATGTTCGCTGAATAGATGGCTATGCAGGACTGCAGGGAAAGGCACAGCAAAGCCCAGAGTGCAGAGTTCAGCATTTGTTTGTCTTTTAATCACATCATGATGCCTGAGAGAAGCTATTCTAATCCATCTCTATAAGATATATGAGGTTTCCCTGAAAATGTGAGTCATTTAAAAAATTAATTGCACTATATTTCTACTGACTTATGCTTCCACCCTCTTCCAGAGATTTAAGTTTCTTATTGATTTCCCCAGGAATAGCTCCTAAGAGAAGCTGTAAATTTATTTACTTTTCTAGTCACTGCCAAATAATTAATGATATCTAAACAGGCTCTTAATTAAGAGCCCAGAATTTACAACTTAAAGGATTTAAGGGTATGCCATTGTGACTAAAATAATCATTTTCTAATTTATTTGTCTTGTAAATATTGGTTTTATGGATAGGTGGGGATTTTTTTCCTCCTTCATAAAAATAAAGCAAAACCAAGCTTTTTTTCTGAAGTATACAATAAATACCCGAACCCAACCAACACGAAAGTGTAGAATCTAGTCATGGAGAAGACCTTCTTCCCTACCTGTGTCCACTGCCTCTCCTGAGTTTTGAGTTTGCTGGGTAGGCTTCTAAGTGCTTCTCCATATGCAAGTGTACAAATGAAAATACACAAGACTCTGGAGGGATCTACATTACGTACAGAGTCTGCCAAAACATGTATGCATCAGGAAAAGAAAAGTTTGCATAAATATTTTAATACTAAATTTACATACACACCATGAGATTAATACAAGCTAGTTTTGGCTTTTACAATTGTAAGAAGTGCTTAAAATTAGCTTCTAGGTATTAAACTAGTAGGGCAAACTGCTGAAATATATATACGTTTTTTGGTGGACTCTGGTATGTCCTTATTTTCCCTGCACACAACACATGTTGTATATCCACATAAGCAGTTAGATCCAGTATTTTATCTATCAGTCTGATTTTTTTTATCTATGGTACTATAACCATAAAGTGTCTTTATAATTAGTTATTCTCTTATTGAGAACTATTTAGGTTCCTTGATATTCTCCACCTTTTCAAACATTGCTTCAATAATCTTTATATATTGACCTCGCACATATTTCGGAAGAGTGGATATGTTGAAGTGCTCACAGTAACTTAAGCCCTGCTCTAGGCCTATAGTACAGCACAAGCAAGGAGGTCTCAGGAGAACGTCGCCATCTTCCCCTAAAACTAGGGAGTCACTGAAGCTTGTTTACCTGCAGAAGTCAGCTGGCCCTGAGAGAGTGAGAGGGGCACACAGGACACAGCACTGCCTCTGGGGGAACCAGCCCCACCAAGAAGGCTGGCAGGGGCCAATAGGGCAGGCCTTAGAGACAGTCCAAAATGTCAGCACGAAAGCACAGATGGAAAGCGCCCCACAGCGAGGCTCCTCATGGAGCCGCCTGTGAGGGGCGGAGTGTCCGGGTGCCATGCTGGGGTGTGACCCCAAGTCGCTGGCTTAGACTCTGACATCCATTCTCACCCCTCCCACTCCCCAGGCCTCAACCTCCAGGAATCAGAAACCACCTCAAGAACAGGAGTGAAGAGACGAAAACCCAAGCAGGGTCATCAAAGGGCAGCCGTGCTTCGTTTTCCTGTTATATGTTTCCTTCCAAACCTGAGACAGACAAGAGGGAGCTGAGGAAGGGGAACCATTCGACCCCTCCGATGGAGGTCTGTGCCTAAGACTGAGCTTTCTGACATCAGAAAATGAAACTGTCTGCAACTCTCGAGTTTGATTACAAAATTATAGGATCTTCCTAAAATAGATTCCTGAGATGTAAAAGGAAGATCAGATAGAAAGGTCTCAAGGACAAAAAAAAACCCCTATAAAATAAAATTCCTTCTTTATTATCCTACAGTAAAACAGCTACACAGTAATGTTTCAGGAGCCAGGATGCACCAGGGCCGCACTCTTTAGCCCTCTCTAGAGAAGCCAGTTGACACCCGGTCTGTGTGAGGCTATCCACACACTCAGCGGGCGCTGTCTGTCCTCACAGCCTAACAACAACGGTGTAAGGATTTCAATATCCTTTTATCTTACAAAGGAGGGAACAGATAAAAAAAATTTATAGATTACCTGGGAACACAGCTGAATAAAGATGGCTGTGACACTTGCTGAGAATCGTGTGCCCAACATGTTCCAAGCATTGCTGACTCAGTCCTGGCAAGAACCTTGGAAGGTTGGTTCTACAATCACCCCCTCCCCACACAGGAAATCAAACTCAGATCTTTCCTGCCTCTTGCTGCGTCACCATCCTGAGCAGTGTATGGCCCTCGGGAGCCAAAGAGAAGGCTGAGGCAAGAAATCTCCACCTTTCCATCTGTCTATAACCCTATCCTTCTGGGAGACTGAGGCAGGAAGATCATGTCCTTTCTCAAAATGAATAATCTATACAGGGCTAGGGAGGTAGCAGAGTGGCACCATACAGAGGTCCTGAGTTCAATTCCCAGAATCGGAGGGGAGAAGGGGGAGGGGAGGAGAGGAAGGGAGGAGGAAGCAAGGAAGGAAAGAAGGAGAAGGCAAGAAGGAAGGGAAAGGGGGAGGGGGGAGACAGGATGGATGAAGGAAAGAAAAAAAGCAAATGTGTTCTAAGTATAATCTCCACTTTTCATGTCAGGAACAGGTAGCTGCAACAAAATTACAGAACAGCATAGGCTTTACCCACTACCCATTCCTAGCCCCGAATTACTTGACTCATACCAACAGTTACTTGGCTGCTATTAAAATACTCATTTTCCCTATTTAAGGCTGTCAGACATAGACTCTTGGGTTGTAGTGTGTTATAAAATTAACCACCAAACACATTTCTGCTGCCAAGAATAAAAACTTCGGACCATAAATGTGGATGTTTGCTGTGCTATAGTTAACTTTAGAGTTATCATTATTAGTTTCCTTCCCAAGGAAGAGCACAATGTGAGGATTAGGACATATTGCTCAGTGCCAAACAGTCACAGAGAGACATTTCCAGAAGGCATTGAAACTGTACTAGATGGGCAAGGAGAACAGTTATGCCCACAAGGACGCAAATTACACAGGTCAGAGAGAGAAGGAAGCCTCCAGCCTAAGTTTCTTGGGACGGGATACAAGGCAGTGTTTGCAATTCTTGGTTATGACGGGGCTGAAATCTACAAAGACACCACCAGTCACCACTTCAGCCTTTTATCTGCGAGGCAAGGTTACAGCCTACTCCATTTTAGTAAAGAAATGGAATTATTTTCAATTTCATAGGCTAACTATTAAGACATTCGATTACAAGGAGACTTCATTTATCTTTAGAAATCAATTTCATAATCAAATTTGTGTCCTCTCTATGCTTATGCTGAGCTTTTTTTCAATCAGAAATATTCTGTAATCAATATCTTTCATCCCTTTGCTGATTTGGGATTTATTGCCTGGGTTTGTGGTACATAGAATACAGTGTCATAAGTTTGCCACTAAGGAATTGGTGCTCAAGGTGGACACGAAGCAGATGGAGGACATGGAAAGGGCCTAGCAGGACTGAAAAACTATCAGATATCTTCTATACTTGCCAACTTCTCGGAACCTGCTCCTTTTTATTCCCTTCCTATACCCCTTTTAATGATTACTTGTTAAGATATTTAAAAGAGAAGACCTGTGTTCCATCTCTGAAGAGAAAGGTTAAAGATGGAATCTGCATCTGAGTCCTCAGGCAGATTTACGGTGGAGAGAGAGGCAGAGAGGCAGACAGACAGACAGACAGGGAGACAGAGAAAGGATAAGAACATCATCAAATTAGAAAGGACGCCAGACTCAGTTGGGAAGAAAGACATTCAAGTAAGCAGGCTGGAGTCCTTGGCTCAGACCCACGCGAGAGCAGGGCATGTGAGCGAAAGGGCTGAGCTCGTCGGTGACAAGAGCACAGTCCACGCCCAGCCTCACTTGCCTTCCCCTTTGCAGATGGTTCTTGCCTTACGTCAGTCACAGGCCATGCCTCGGGGCGCACACGTCAGAACAGCAAGGTCTTGTTAAACAAGGTATCAGCGGACGTTGTCCATCTTGAAGGAGGTCTAACTGGACAGTTTATCCCTACTCAACATTTGATGTCCAGGCATTTATTTTTTAATTATTTATTGGTGTATTTTGTATACATATCATGATCACACTCAGAATTGAGAATTTGTACCAGTATATGACACAACTTAATTCTCATTTTTAACCATTCCCCTACCCATCCTACAATCCTGCATGCCCTATATACATAAGCTTGGTTTCCTTTTCATATTTTTCCTTTCCCCTCATTACTCACCCCTACCCTCCTCCCTTTGAATATTTTCTATTTCGCAATATCTAACATACATTCAAGAACTCATTTACACCTTCAGATTCTTGTACCAGAGAAAAGATACAATATTTACACATCTGTGACTTGTTTCACTTATGATTATGTCCTCAAGGTCTGTCCATTTGAGTTTAAATGACTCAAACTTAACATTATGGCAGAGTAATAGTCTATTTCATTTTTAAAGAAAAATCTCACACCTTCTTTATCCGGTCGATGGGCATTTGCATTATTTCCAAGATCTAGCTCTCACAAACTGAGCTGCTATGAACATGGGTGCATATGTATTGGCACTTAATTCTTTTCCAATACTATCAGCCTGTCAAGCCAAGCCAAACAGTCCCTTTAAACTGAAAAATCACTCTCCATAACCAGGTGCATTTAGCAGTCTCAGAGTCAAAAGAAAACAGGTTTCAGAACTGAAAAATGAACAAAAGGAAAAACGACAAGGTGATCGAATCATCACAGGAAAGTTTCCTACAAAATAGGTGCTAAAAGATAATCCTTTTGGAGGAAGCCCTCCCGAAAGAGGGAGAAAGAAAAGATTTATGTACCTTGATTTTATTTTGATATTCATATCTAGGTCATCTCTTGAGAGCTACGACAGAATGGCCACAGAGTCCTAGATGAATACTAGCAATTTGGGAAGTAATGATACAGCTTCCTAACCAGTCTCAGAAGCAACAAGGGATATAGGACTGCGAGGAATAATTCTGCCATCCATAAAGACAATTCTGCTTTATGAAAATAAGTGATACAGGGACACACAAATAGTATATATTTTTGCATCCACAAATATTCTGGTTCATACATGTTAAAGCAGAAAACGAGAAACCCCAACGATGCTCAACGACCACACCACACACCAGGTAACCCAACAGGAGATTTTATTAAAGGGAGTCTCCAGAGCCAGGGAGGGGAAAAGAAGAGGAGGAGGGAGGGAGGGAGAGAGACAGACAGACAGACAAAGGAATTCTCCTTGATAGGTGAACTTTAAAGGTAATTTGGGCCTGAGTCATAGCCCGGGGAGGGGATGACTGTTACATGGACCCTCCTGAGTTTGGGCATTTATGGAAAGGTAGGGCCTGAGTTTTAAGAGCTATGGCCTTCACAGTAAAAGGGAACAGAACCCAGTAGGGGATTTTGAGTAAAGAGTTTTTGCCAACACCACAGAGTCATATTGTAAGGTTAGGTTGCTTATAACATTGCAACTTTTCGAATAATACACTCATCCGGATTGTTCCTCTTTCAACATATTGAATAAATATTAGTATTAATATTAGTATTATCTAAATTTAGGTCTTTTCTCTTTGTCTTACTTCTCTGAAGTCACACTTGCTATGGGGCCAAACACCAATGCCACAGCACTAAAAAACAGATACTAGTAATTCTATTTTCCTTACTACGTGTTTCTTATCTGTTATGGATTAATTCTTCTGATCTTTGTCGTGAAAGCCAGCCAAATCAGATTTATGTCCATGGAACTATAACAAGCATTTTGGAAATGTTTGTAAGCAGTCCCAGATGTCCTCTTTGCTTAGATTCATAAAACCAAAAGATAATTTCAAGAGTTCACTCGTGAGAGTCTAGAAATGGAATTTCATATGTTCTGATATTGTTTACTAATATTCCAGAAGGAAAATATTACCTGAGCAAATGGGTAGTTTCCCGTAGGCCCCTAGAGTTCTTGCTGATAAGACTGAACCCCCTTTTGTGTACAGAATACACTGTTTACAGATAAAGGGGATTCTGACAGCCCCTTTGTGAAGGCACCAGCAAGCCAGCAGCAGACACCATGGAGCACTTTAAACAATTTTGGGATGAATAGAGACAGATGACACCAGGATTATGGGCCAATTAAAAATATAAAACCTCTATGAAATGTGTAAAAACAATCATTATTGTTTCCTAAATGTACTGCTGATACAATATGCAATATAAAATAAAACATGCTAAGAGGCTGCTCTCCTCACGGTGGATCAGATAAGCATGATTCCACTCTTACTCTTTAAGAAGTTGCTTTAGTACTTCGTCCCACTACTATTTGCTCGGAGGAAACTGAAACAGCTCACAATCATTTCAGCCCTGCCTCCTGCCCCTTCTTGTCCATATTTAAACCATCCAGAATAGTTGGCTCTTCATCTAATTTTTATATCCTTTCAAAGACAGGAACATGTCATCTCTTTATTATGTTCAAATGCTTCCTTTGTAGAAATTTGCTCTTTCTGGATACCATCAAACCCACTGCAGGAAGAGCAGGCCTCGGCCCGGCAGCAGACAGGCTTCGTTAGCTGGTAAAGAATAGGAGCGAAGGAGCAGAGACAGCTGTAAACAGTGAAAAGAAATTCTGTACCGAGCCGGGCTCAGGAATTCGTGCCCCACAACCTGGGTTCCTAGACAGTAGAGTACATTGGCATCACCCGAGGGGTGGATAAACGGATTGCAGCCCCTGCACGCATCTCTACTCCCAGCTTGTAATTCAGCAAACCTGAAGCAATGCCCGCAACTTTGCCCTCAGAACATATCCTAACGATGCTGATGTTAGCCTGAGGACCACATTTGGAGAACATTTAGATTACAATGTTTGCTTCTACAAAAATAAGCAAAAGAAAAAGCCCTATTTTACTAAGAGAAAAATGTATATCTAATATATAGATAGAAAAATCTTTGAAAAAAGGTTCACCTGCCCCAGAAACATGTTCCCCTCGCCACAAAGTTTACATCTGTAATCATGTTTCCCAAATAAGGAAGCGAAGTTCTCTCATCCAAAAGGGGAAAAAATGAGAATCAAGTCATGTCATATTCTGGTACAAACTCTCAATGTTGGATGTGATGATGATGTGTATTTATAATATACCAATAAAGATTTGAATTTTAAAAAATCACAAGACAGTCAAATGGTTACTGCTCTGACTGGGACATTGTTTCCTGGCTATTTACAATTTCAGGAAGGAATCAGCTTCAGGACATAAGATTTTATTCACAAATGAAAATATTGAAGTGAGGATTTAGGCCATTGAGATTTCCAAAGAAACCTTCCCAAGAGTAAGAGATGGCTGCATTATGGCCCAGCATAAGCAGAGGAAAATCTTTTTCGTTGTTCTTTACCTATAGAGTCATCCAGCCACTTAGGTAGAATATTTGACCTGGTCTTTTTCAAGAGGTAAAAACCTGGCGTAAGGAAGGTTAATCTGCTTAGAAAATCTCTCCCTGACCCAGAATACCACATGTGTACTTTTCAGATAAATTATAAAAGTTAACATTAAAAACCCAATAGCAGGCGAGCCCTGTATTACATTTACTGTGATCAGATGTCTAGAATCTCCTGATAAGAGTCAGGATCATACTAAATTAATTCTGTAAAAACAGCATTAAGAAATTTTATCTAAATTATTTCTATCAAGTTCACAAGATAACCCAATACATTATACTATATTGTCTTTTAGGCTATTAACCAGTTTCCAATCTAGTTTAGCAATCTCATCTGAATTTTATTTTCTTATAATTTCTCAGTTCCTCAAATACTATTGTAAGAGCCTTTCATCTTAGTGGTTCTTACATTAATAGAAGAATCAAATTAAAACACCGATGAGGGGCCAGAGATTTAGCTCAGTGATTCCGGTGCCTGTCTTGCAAGCTCAAGGACCCGGGTTCGATCACATTATTATACCACATAATAATACTGGGCGTGGAGACTCACCCCAGCAGCAACCAGTACCACATACCACAGTGCCAGGCGTGGTAGCTCACGCCTGTAATCCCAGCACTTGGGAGGCAGAGGCAGGAGGATTGCTGGGATGTGAGTTTGAGGATGAGCTCGGGGCCAGCCTGAACCACAAAGCGAGACCCTGTCTCAAATTAAATAAATAAATAAAATAAAATAGAAATAAAACACCGATGAATGTTTATATTTGTATGAGCTGTGCTTTTAACTTTTTGAAAATGGAAGGTTTAACAGCCACCACTCCAACAGCAGGGACAGGTAGGGTCACCCCTCACCAGTGCTGCTTTGACATCTCTCCCATCTACTCAATCCCAAAAAAGTCCTCTCTCTCCTTGACAACTCGCTGGAGACTGCCCCATCATCCCTTCAATGACAATCAGTTGTACGTGACCCTGCTTAAAAATGGGAGAAAATGGGAGTCTACGCTTTGACAAAATGATCCGCTGGAAGTTCCAGTGGCACAGATTCAGGTGACGCTAGAGGTCACACGAGAAGCAAGCAACTAGCTCGGAGTGAGCTCCCTGGGCCTCGGAAGGAAGGTTCTTCAGAGCACACATGTATGTACACAACACTCTGAGTGTGTGCTCGCTTGTGTAAGCACTCGTATAGAAGACAGAGCTGAGCCCAGTGCAAGCCTGCAATTACTTGTACAGCGAGTGAAGGAAGGGTAGGGATTGGATACTTTATATTTGATAAGCCTCAGCTGTTCTGGTTTCTCTTGCATTTATGCACAAAGCCACTTCCTTCTCTATATGCACAGCCCCTACTTGAACAGTCCCTGCTAGGACTGTTGCTAAACTGTGGTTGAGTGTGAAGTTATTGACCTGCATGGAGGCTTACACCCACAATGGAGTACTACTCTGCCCTAAAGGAGGATAAACACGAGTCCTATGTAGTCACTGGATGCATTTTGAGACCACAGCAGCAAGTGACGTAAATCAAACATACAAACTTAAATACTGCCTGGTTTTTCTTATGAGAAAACCAAAAATATCAGTAAATTAAAAAGCAAAATAAAAGATAATAAGAAATGAGTTTGATCTTCTACAAAAGGAAAGGGAACCAAGAATATAACCATTATGTACAACAAGCATGTACTAATGTAAATACAAATTAAGAAGAAATGAATCCTTGTACCACAGAAGACCTCTGTTTAAAATGTCATTCATTGTATGTTCATTTGAGTATAAATGACTCAAACTTATCATTCTTTATGGCAGAGTAATACTCCATTTAATGAAAAAAAAATCTTTATTCAGTCTCTAGTTGATAAGTATTTGGGTTGTTTCCAAGATTTAGCTCTCACAAACTGAGCTGCTATAAACATGGGTGCACATGTGTGTCTTGAGGACTTACTCACAATTGAAATAAATAGGTCACAGATGTATAAATACCATATACTTTCTCCATTTTGAGAAACTAAGATGTAAGTGAGTTCTAGAATATATGATAGATAATATGAAATAGAAAATATCCAAAGGGAAAAGGCAGGCAGAGGTAAGTAAAGAAAGGAAAGAAAAAAATTGATGGTTAGAAAAAGGAAACAAAGTTAATGTATATTGGGGGTAGGAGGTTGTAGGGTGGGCAAGGGAATGGGAAAAAAATGAAACGCTGTATCATATACTGGAACAAATTCTCAATGTTGAGTGTGATCATGATGTGTATATAAAATGTATCAATAAAATCAATGGAAAAAAAAGAAAGTGTCACTCATTATAGTCTGTGATTCCTACCAAGATTCAGGGAAGAGTTGCCCAGCTTCAGGACTACCTGTCCATCTCCAGAGCCACAAATACTGTGTCCACCTGAATCAAGGCCTCCTTTAGTACATGGCTACTAGGATTTCTGGCTCAAACCTGAGGTCTAAGTTCTTAGGCCACAAAGTTGGTATTTTTCACATTAATGGCCAGTTCTTCCTCCACCATGTAATATTCATGTCTTGGTGCTCTTTCCTTTTCCTTTATTTTTTTCTCTCTTGCTTTCATTTTCTCTCTCTCTCTCTCTCACACACACACACACACACACACGTAGAACTATTTGGAGTAAGTCGGGCAAAAGAAACTGTCAATTTTCCACGTCCAGAACTTAGTACAATACCTGTGTTAACTTACACACTCATGACTCCATATATTATATAATTATGATTCCTCCTTCCTTTTTTACTCAATATCTCTTCCCCATTTTTATCATGAGCATTCATCTTTCAAAGGTAAGAAACTGGAAGGTATTGATGAATGGGGGTTGTTTTGTTTGGGAAGTCTTTTTTAAATTAGTAGGCAGTAATTTGTATATTCATGTCTCGGTGCAGCAAAAGTAAAATGTATTACTGCAGAATATGTTCCTGATTGTGCTTTAAACTTTCACTGACCACCAGCAGCATATGAAATACCATAAACAACAGCATTAGACCTAATTAGAGCCCAGTGGGCATGCCGCCTGAAATGCTCATTTTCTTGCTTCTGTCTAATGTAATTCCGTTTATTTGCCCTAGCCTGTCAATTTAGGTTTTATTTGTCATCTCTTATTCATCGTTATTTTTAAAGACCTGCATAAATCACTAAACTATCCCAAGTAATTCTATTTATGTGAAGAAAAGGGAGATCTGCTTGTAGCAAACATCTGAATCCCAGCTGCGTTATAAATTTTAAGATTTATTATACTGAATCAATAGAATTTGAATAATAGTTCCTCCTTTAATGCTGCCTACACCTGTGTGGTCTGTGAAAGGAAGACACACTGCCCAACACCCACGTCCACGTGTGGTTTCTCCACTGGGCTTTATGTCACTTGTCCTCTGTTGCTGTTTTCAAGGTTTCCCTGACCCCTGCTCTTTCACAGTTTCCCATGATCTGGGGCTGATCTGCAGACAATGTAAGTGGGAAATATCATGAGTGTCGCATGTGGGGAAAGGTAAGAAAGCAGCAACCCCTCTTCCTTTATTTAAACTGCACAAAGGCTCAAGAGATGGTCATAGAGGGCCGGGGAGTTAGCTCAGTGGTTCCGGTGCCTGTCTCGCAAGCGCAAGGACCCGGGTTCGATTCCCCGGTAACCACATAACAATACTGGGTGTGGAGACCCACACTCAGCAGCAACCAGTACCACGTGCCACGGTGCCGGGCGTGGTGGCTCACGCCTGTGGTCCCAGCACTCGGGAGGCAGAGGCAGGAGGATTGTGATGTGAGTTTGAGGCTGAGCTCAGGGCCAGCCTGAACCACAAAAGCGAGACCCTGTCTCCAAAAACCTAAAAAAAAAAAAAAAAAAAGAGATGGTCATAGAGAAAAGGCTCATCCAGCTCTTGGACAACTGCAGCCCCCCCACCCACCAAACCACAGCAATAGTGTAAATGTGACACGCAATTCACCCCCTCTGCTCCAAATGGTTTATGTCAAAATGCTTCCAACTATGGGTGACTCACTTGTATTTATCTTATTTTTTTCTCCCTCTCCCCCCCCCCCCCTCCCCCCTCCCCTCTCCCTCCTCCGCTCTCCCTCTCTGTCTCACTTTGTAGTTCAGGCTGGTCCTGAACTCAGTCTTGAACTCAGAGCAATCCTCCTGCCTCTGCCTCCCGAGTGCTGGGATGACAGGCGTGAGCCACCACGCCTGGCACTGTGGTATGTGGTACTGATTGCTGCTGGGGTGAGTCTCCACGCCTAGTATTGTTGTATGTGGTTACTGGGGACTGAACCCAGCCCTTGGCACTTTCGAGGCAGGTGCTGGAACTATTGAGCTAAATTCCCAGTCCCTTTCTCCCTTCTTCTACCTCTTCCTCTCTTCCCTTTTGCAAAAGATCAATCTCCCTGTTTCCTATCTACCTCTTACTTTGCTCTTCATTTCTGTTTTAGATTTCTTATGCATAAAGGTTATATTTAAATTTGTATGTCTGACTTGTTTCATTTAACATTATGGTCTCAAGGCACATACCCACAGCCTATAAGGGATATAATGATTATGTACTGCAAACACGCACTAATAAAAATAAAAAGGATTCAGACTTATCAATAGTTATTTCTAAAAATCTCAGGCAATTTTCAATTGGATGAGCTTCAATTCAATTGGATGAGCTTCTTATCTTGAGAATTCAGAAAGAGAGGGATTAAAATCTAGGACCTGCTGTAATCAGATACCTGATCCCTCCAAAGCATCAGATGAATTTATGTTCTGGTATAATTTCCATTCTTCCATCATCTCCAGGGCAGTTAGAAAAGCTTCTGGTTACACGTGACCTACATAGACCATGTGTTTGTTTAGTATCTCTCACACTCTCATTAGATAAAGATTTTTTTAAAAATAACTATGCCTTGATTAGTTTCCTGAAGCTAATGTACAAATTATAAAAAACTTGGTTTAAAACAACAGAAATAAATCACCTCACAACTCTGGAAGTAAGAAGTCTCAAGCCACTGTCACTGGGCAAAGGTCAAGATGGCAACAGCACTATTCTCTGCGGGCTCTGAAGGAGGAGCCTCCCCTTACTTCTTCTAGCTTCTGAGTCCTTGTTCCACAATGTGTCAATCTAATCTCCCTCTCCATGGTCACAGTTTCCTCTCCACTGCTGTCTGTGATGAATCTCTCCTGCTGTCCACTTAAATGGTTACTGCTGGTTGCATTTAGGGTCCACCTAAGTAGTCACCATCATCTCCCATCCCAAGATGGTTAACTGACTTTCATCATGCCTTTGCCACAATGGGAGCATTCACAATTTCTGAGAATTAGGACAGGGATATCTCTTGGGAGCATAACCTCCCACGTGCCCATCAGGAGAGCAATCACCAGGGTTTAAGAAAGTACAACATGGGCCAGGGATTTAGCTCAGTGGTTCCAGCACCTACTTTGCAAGCACAAGGGCCTGGGTTCGATCCCGGGTAACCACATACCATAATGTTGGTATGGTGGCTTACGCCTGCAATCCCAGTACTCGGGAGGCAGAGGCAGGAAGATTACTGACTTTGAAGATGAGTTCAGAACCAGCTTGAACTACAATGCAAGACCTTGTCTCAAAAAAACTAAAAAAAGAAAGAAAGTACATTTTTATAGATGGTAGGGACTGCCATAATGGAGCAGAGGAAGGGGAGGGTGCTAGCCAACATGGAGCACTGCAAATACCAACTTTCCTTCCTCAAACCCAACAAGAAAGCAGCGATTGCTCTCAGAAGTAAGATCAGGAAGACCTCTGTGGCATTCTCATCAAGCAGAGTGAAGGAGAAGAATGTGGCGCAGGATTGAAAACTAGAAGATCCTCTCAAAGTCTAAACAGTCAACTAAAAGGCTCACAAAACCTTTCCACTAACCTCCTCCCAAAAATGCCCTGATACAGCCTTGAGCCAAAGAGTCACAGGCTTTCCTACTAGAAAAGCTGAACAACTTCAAAGAAATGCCCCAGGTAACAGCATTGGACCATTTCCTAATGAAAGGGCCAGCTCCTTCCCATCCCCCTATGCTATCAACTCTCAGACTCTGCAGTCAGAACCTCTTCACACTTTACAAAGAACTACTGTTTATGCAAGTTATACCTGTCAAGTTTTTCCAGATTAGAAATAAAACTGGGAATTAGAAATATTAGTTCATTTCAAAATATCAATGGCAAGCTCAGTATGTAACATGATGTTATGAAAAATAATATTTTCTACATACACAAAGATTTAGTAGAGGAACTGTATTTTGGAAATTTGATGTCTTCATTTCTGGATTAATAAAAAGACATCTGAACTCTCTTTTCTGCCTATGCATTTCTTTGGTGACATGTTTTAGCTGAGGTATATGGACAAAATGCAATATATAGAAAAAAGCAATATATAGTTGAAAACAGAAGACCATTTCAATAGCGCGTTTAGGCCACTGTCTATTGAGATTATACCACAAATTAAAAAGCAGTAGTTTATTAAAATATAATTGCAAGGCAAAACTTAAAACCATATCAGTGAACTTTCTTACTGTAATATTGAAGTCAGCTGATATATTTTGTGCTTTGTATCTTTTATCCACTAATAATTCTGGAAGATCATGCATTTATCATTTGGAAAACTTTTGTTTGTTAGATTATACAGATGTCCCAAGTGTTAAAAAAATCATATTTACTAATATTACCACTGAACTCATCAGAAAATATTGCTAGTATTGGGAACCATCAAGTTCCCAGTGACCAATACAAATTTTCTGAACTTGTGACTTTTCTTGAAAGCTTGGGTTTTCTCACTGGAAGTAAATATTGTCAGTTGTTTTCTTTAAGTGACCTGCTCACTTTGCTCATTTTCAAGAAAATGTCTTCCATATGCCCACATCTGTGGAACTGTATGGTTTCTCATAAAAAAACAATTTCCATGAGCAAAAACATTGTCTCAACTCAGACGACTGGCCCAGCACTCTTTTTTGAGGCAGTCATTGTGTTTCTGTACTCAGAAGTACTATGGGCATAGTTCTCATTTCCTCCCTTAAAATATTAAAATAACATATACTCAATTCTCAAGTTTTACTGCCTTAGCCAGGCCATTCTCAAGAGAAAATCATGTTTTATAACACCATGGGGTGGTAAAGAATACTGCTATAGATTAGAGCCATTTCCTTGATTCACAGTAAGGACTTCAAAAGGTTTTTCTTGTTTTATTTTATTTGTTTGTTTGTTTTCAGTACCAGGGATTGAACTCAGAATCTTTCACACTTCGGCAGCTTTATCTATCACTGTTTTACACTATTAGTGCAAATGTAAACAAAATTAAAAAGGCAAACAATATCTTGGTACTAATATGAAAACAGTTCGATTTCAGAAACTCCCTGTAAGCTCCTGTGAGATCTCAGAAACCATCAAACACTTTGAGAACTATTGCTCTGTTATAAAATGAACAAATCTTGCCTTCAAATTCTGCAAGTCCACCTGCACCTTGTCTTTTACATAAAATATGAAGAGTCAAGAATCACCTATGCACTGATGGTTCCTGAAACCACCCTCAGGCACAATGATTTATGAGAAGGAAGCAAAGGACTCAGCCAAACCATTATAGGTTATAGTTATGGTTAAGAGTACTCGACTAAAATCAGCAAAGGGAAAAGACACGTGGTACCAAGACCAAGAAAAACTAAGCACAAGTTTCCCATGTCCCCTCCCTGTGCAGTCACACAGAGATGAACTTAATTTTCTCAGCAATGGTATGTGACAAAATGAAGGCACTGCCAACAGGAGCACTCACCTGAGCCTTGACATGTACGTTCTTACTAGACAGGCACTCATCAGGCAAGCAGTGCTTATGTGTCTGACCTCAGCAGCCACATTCACTCTCTCCTACAGCACAAAATGACATGGCTATAAATCACATCCTCATCATAACCTGTCTGACCAAACTGCTGCAGTGTGACCCAAGGACTCAGGTAGACTGGATCAATTCCATTAGGCAGAATAGCCCCAGGGCCCAGAGTTTCTCCCCAAGATTCCTCTGATCCCAGCACCAGGACCTTTCTTCAAAATGTGCAGCATTTGAAATCAAGGCCAGCAGAGTTAATCTTGTAATTTTCAACCATCTTCTCACATGAAAGTGAAAGACTTTCTAAAATACAAGAAACTGAAAGAAGAGACAGAAACAAAACAACTGTAAAATTCAAATAAAGTATAACTAGTAGCTTCAATGAGAAAAACAAAGATATTGCATTAATATAATGATATAAGTATGCAGCACAGTGATCAAAAAGTTAGGAAGTGCTTTGGGAAATGAGACATTATGATAAAACATGCAAAATACAGAAAGCAATCAGATGCTTGAAGGTTAAAACACAAAAAAATCATAAAAAGAAAGACAAAAAATAAAGAGAAAATTTGAAAGGTATGATTCTTTCTAAATTTTAGAATAGATCCCAGATAGCCAGGGAGAAATGAAAAGTGCTATATCCAAAAATGAGTGAAAGATGTTAAACACAAATAACTCAAAGACATAAAACAAAACATTTTTCCAAAACTGAAACCTACAAAGGACCAAGAGCGATGAAAGAATACACATCAGTACAAAATTTCCAAATGCCACAGGTAATGGGAACATTCTAAAACCATACAAAGAGAAAAGGCTCGTCAATGTTCAAGAATGAGAAAGGTATTTCATTTCCTAACAGCAACACTGAATTCTAGAAGGCAGCAGAATAATGCTCCAAATCTAAAGGGAATTTTTCTCCTATTTAAAATGCTATTCCAAGCCAAAACATCAATCAAGTATGACAACAAAACACAAAAAGATGAGGCACATTAGGGGTGTTTTAAGTGAACGTCCTATGCACTGTATGCCATTTTGAGGGGATGTTTCAGCACACAAGGGAGTCAGTTAGAAAAGAGAAACTCACATTACAAGGCATCGACAAAATGACCCCAGCAAGAGAGTAAGACTATCAAAGGAAGTTCCCACAAAGATCCTTTGCATCGCTTCCTTTTCAAGAAGTACAGCCTTACAGTCTTTGCTCACTAACATAATACCTATCCACGCCAGGTGTCCATGAAACCTCCCTTACCTCCCAGATAGCATGTCCACAGTCTGGAAGAGAAAGGGCTTCCTCTTATTTTCCTACAGCTAAACATCACACAGGATACGACAGATGAGAAGATGTAGATATAATCCTTTCTTACCCTCTGGGAAGAGCTCTAAGTACTTTCCATGCAACATTCACTTTCTCCTCTCAAGAGCTCCAGTTGAAGTTTCTTATCTCCACCTGACCAATGAGGAAAATTGTGTGGCAGAAAAGTTAATACCCTGCCTGAGTTTACAGGACTAGCGACTGATGGAGTTAAGATCTTGACACATATGGACCCCAGGGCCATGCCTTTGAACAACCACTATACCCCTGGTGGAAAACACGGAAAAGAACTCGTGGAAGAAACCATAGCAATAGCAAGTATGTGCCAATACCAATACAATTTATGCTGAGTATGCACTTTTCCATTCAAACAACTTCAACTGCTTTAAAAATAAGAACTGAATAAATATTAACTGGCTGAATTAACAATCTTAATGATCAACAACCTCAGCAATGCTCTTCTCCGAAATACCCCCAAAGCTGAAATGTTTTCATACTTTATAACTCCATTAACACAGCTGCTTGTTTTATAACAATTCGTTCCCTGTGAAAAAAATCTTATAAAAAACAATACATCTGCATAATCATAGTGTTAATTTTAAGCATAAGGTTTGCAAGGAAAAGTAATGTCTTACTGATTAATTATAAGTTTGAAAGTAGCGTTGTTGCTCAAGTTGTAATTTGCAAATATTAAAACAAAAACTGTCTTGATTAGTAACTACAGTTTATAGGCTACCACCTTTTTATATTTTTGACATATAATGAATAAGGATGAAGACACTTATAATATTAGAATTTATTTTTCAGAAGAGATAGTTATGAGCTTTGTATTTCAAATACTTTATGTGTTCCAAATATCTAAACCCACTTGTATTTATTCTACTAAGAAAGAAAGGTCAATTTCTAATTTCACAGAACATTAGTGTGTACTTTCAAGATATTGATTTTGCCCCTGACAGAGTTATTTCATTCCGTTAGAAAATTATGGCTTAGAGGTTATTAGAAACAGCAGAATATTGTATGTGCATGTTGCAATTTATTACCCAGAAGTCTCAATTTCATTCCCTCGGGATTTCTACTCTCTTTTATGCAGACTGCTAGATATGCCACACTACAAAGTAATAATTAGAAATGTTAATTTGTTAATTCAGTTACAAGGATCTTCAGAATCATTATTCAGGCCATTAGTATATTTCAAGTTATATATTACTACGGAATTTATAAAACTGAAAATTTTCAACTACGTTCATGAATTTATCTTTTGTAAAATTTTTATAGAATCATTCAAATTGAATTATGTATAGTAAAGTTCTTCAAAAGTTTACCACGAGGGCCGGGGAGTTAGCTCAGTGGTTCCAGCGCCTGTCTTGCAAGCGCAAGGGCCCGGGTTCAATTCCCCAGTAAGCACATACATACTGGGTGTTGAGACCCACACCCAGCAGCAACCAGTACCACATACCACAGTGCCGGGCGTGGTGGCTCACGCCTGTGATCCCAGCACTCGGGAGGCGGAGGCAGGAGGATTGCTGTGATGTGAGTTGGAGGCTGAGCTTGGGGCCAGCCTGAACCACAAAGTGAGACCGTCTCAAAAAAAAAAAAAAAGTTTACCATGATTAGCAAATGTTGATATCTCTAAGTTGTTTTTATTTCCCCAATTCAAATAAAGATGGAAATTAATTTCACTTTTAAAGGTAATAGTATTCTATAACATGATATATGATATTTTTAAAATAGGTAAAGTAAAATAATAAACAGGAAGTAGAAAATTCAACTATTTTTTTTACCTGTTTAATCCAAAAAAGCAAAGGTAAGGAAAAACTAAAAACACCTGAGGTAATTTATGTATAGACACTATACAAACTAAAGATACTAATGATATAGAAATCTTGACATATTTTTCTCTTTTAATTCTTCAATATCAAAAAACACACAACATTAATCTCTAGAATTTTGAAACTGAACAGGCCCTAGTTTAGTCCCTCTAGAAGGGTCATGTAAGCAATATTTAGTAGTTGATATCAGAACTAAGTTTCTTTCACTTCATTTTTTTACTTTGTATTTTTATTTCAATAATATTTCTATGTTGTTTCCCTAGTAGCTTATACATACTACACCTATTTCATAATTGTTGATTCAATATTTTTATAAAAGTACAACAGTAAATGGGTGCAGTGACTCACGCCGGTAGTCCCAGCATTGGAGAGGCAGGGGCAGGAGGATTGCTGTGAGTTCAGGGCCAGCCTGGGCTACATAGTGAGTTCAGGGCCAGCTTGAAATACAAAAGCGAGACCCTGTCTCAAAAATCTACAAAAAAAAAAAAAGGTACAACAGTAAACCACTGAAAGGTTTTAAATGGAAAATTAAGCAATTCATGCTTTAAAGACTGCACAGATGGAATTCAGAGCAGATAGCAGGAGATGCACAATACTGAGGTTATGCACCTCGCAGTACAGCAGGGCTCTATACATAGAAAAAGTGCATATATTTTGGTTGTATTTGAAGGTACAGGCCACAGACTTAATGATACATTTGGTGTATCATGAGAAAGAAAGATCAATCCTTGGTTTTGAAATTTTATAAACTCAGAATAATTTTGGGAAACTTGTGTCTGTGTATGGGGGATTTGGATCTTAGTTGTATTAATTCATAGTGCATTTGGTTATTAAATCTAGCAGTTTTTGGCAGATTTTTGGAGGTTTCTATGTAGAGTATCATGTCAACCATAAATAATTATAATTTAACTTCTCCCTTTCCTATCCTTATGCTTTTTATTCTTTTCTCTTGTCTAACTGCTCTGGCTGATGTTTCCAGAGCTCTATATAAAAGAAGTGGTGATAGTGGGCATCCCGGTCTTGTTCCTTAAAGTGAAAGCTTTTAGTTTTTGTCTATTTAGTATGATGTTAGCTGTTAAGTTTGCCATAGGTGACTTTTACTGAATTGAAATAAAAACCTTCTATTTCAATTTTTGTAGAGTCTTTATGATGAACTGATGTTGAATTTTGTCAAATGCTTTTTCTGCATCTATGGAGAATATTGTATTGTTTTTGTCCTTGGTTCTGCTAATGTGGTGTATTTTTCCTGATTTACATATGTTGAACCATTCCTGCATTCCTGGAATGAATCCTACTTGTCAGGTTTATAATCTCTTTGATACAACTGGCATTCTGTTTGTCAGTATCTTACTGAGAATTTTTGTATCCACGTTCATTAAAGAGATTGGCCTATACTTCTTTTTTGGTTGAGTCCTTCTCACCAAGAATGCAGAGGCAACCCACAAAAGACTAATATTTAGAATATATAAAGAGATCAAAAAACTCAGACACCCTAGATTTAAACACCCAATCCAAAACTGGATGTCTAAAATGAACAGGCATTTCTGAAATGAAGAAGTACAAACAGCAAATAAATATATAAAAAAATGTTCAACATCACTGGCCATTTGACAAATGCAAATTAAAACAAAACTGAGATTTCATCTCACTCCAGAAAGAATGGTTATCATTAAACAATCAAGTAACAACAAATGCTAGTGAGGCTGTGGGGGAAAAGACACCCTTCTGTACGACCGGTGTGCAAATCAATACAGAGATTTTTCAAAACACTAACACTAGAAACTCCATTTTAGAAATTTCATTTGACTCAGCTATGCCCCCTTCTACATATCTTCCTGAGTTTAAAACATCACACCACTGTGATATGTCCACACCCATGTTTATAGCAGCACAATTTGTAATAGCTAAATCTTGGAAACAGCCTTAATGCCCATCAATGGATAAATGGATAAAGAAATGTAGCTTTATCCATAATGGAGTACTACTCTTCTATAAAGAAGGGTGAAGTTGAGACACTCTTAGGTAAATGGATGCACACTGAGAACATAATTCTAAGTGCAATAAATAGGACAAACATGTTTAAATAGCACACCATCTCTCTGTGTGAGAAACCCATAGGGTAAATAAGACCTAAAATGGCAGATCAGTATTAGGAATTAGGAAGAAAATGTTCAGATGGGAAGAGGAACAAAGAAGGGTGATACAAGAAAGAAAGAAGAAATATATATATGAAATAAAAATAAACAGGAAGAAAACAATAGAAAGGAAGTTCTGCAAATGGAGAGAGAAAGAAAGATGGAAGAGAAGTGAGGGCGATGGAAACAAAAACAATTAAAATAAATATATTATGGACAGGTATAAATTACCTGTGATGAATGTGATCATCATGTATGTTAAAAGCATATCAATAAAATTAATTTTTTAAAAATCTACTGGACTGCATTTGAATATCTTACATTTTACAATTTTTCTGACTTTGTTTTAACTGGGCAACTACTGGTTTCAATGGCCTTAAGACCTTTTTTAAAATATTACACTCTAATAGCTGCAATAGATATTACGTAATGGCATAGAAAGTCTTATTAAGAGATAGCCATATATACAAAGTAATTTCAATTCTATCAAACCTCTGTCTTGGAAAGTATACTGTCTCACCTCACAAACAAAACTGTAGGACATGGAAACTTGCAAATAAAAAATTCACTTTGTCATTATTTGCCACTTATGTTCCCATTAGAGATGCTTCTTATCAAACAAAAGACAGCCCCCAAAGCCTCACATAGTCATTGGGGGATTTTTTCAGAGACGGCCAGATCTACGGTGTGTAACTCCAGGATAAAGCACGTGATCCTCGGGATAAGGCTGGGAGTGCTGCCCCC
>PVIR01005389.1:0-29073 GCA_004026965.1 Petromus typicus
CCACAGGGGAGAAAGAAGGACCAGCACCTACTTACTCATATTACAGACCACATATGTGGTCTTTGGGCTGCTACCACCTGTCTAAAAATGAACCACCCCAGAATCCAAAACTAAGGTTTTATGATGAAATAAATGTTTTCTTTAATACAGCAGGTTAGATGATCTTGGGTATATGTAAACTTTTTGTATATTGTTCTTTGTATAAAAAACTAAAAAGTAGAGTTTAATTTTGCTAATTTCCATGCATAAAATTGGTAATTTGTGTTGCTCAGGTGTCTAGACTTGGGATAAAAAATATTTTATTATGACAAGAAAAATGAAGGGAGCACATTTTTCTTCACCATTGATTTTTTTTTTCCTCTGAGAATGGGAGGAAATATATTTATATTACAAATAAAGCAATTCTTTTAGATTACATATGAGCATTTCCTTTACAGTATATTTCTCTTTCAGTGCCTTAGTATTTTAACCTTTAGGATAAAGATTCTATCTTCAGTGATTAATATTGTTCTATATTTCTTAGTGTTTAATTGTTAAGACTATTTCACATTGAAAAGAAAGCCTACTAAAAGTATCCTTTTATTTTGAAAATAAATCAGAGAAAAAATGCACAAAAGTCATTTTCTATCTCAAGTTGTTGAAGATACAGAGCCTAACAAAAACCAGAGTTTTACAGATCTATTAGCAGAACTACGAGCAGCACAGGTAAGTTCCTTAAGGATTATAATTATTAGAGATAATAAAGATTGTTATAAAAATCTCTGTAAATGTAAAAATGTGTTTTTGTAATACATGTATGGATAAAATCTGTTCTTAAATTTCATGCCTTTTAAAAATTAAGAAATATCTAAAATTAGCATTTAGTGTACTAAATTGACCTTAATATAGTAGAAATGACCTCATACTGGTTTTAAATGACACCCTCTGTCAGATTCAGAGAGCTGGTGTTTATCACATGGGTCTCTAACAGAAGTTTGATTTTTTAGGGCATGTATATATATTTTATCTTAAATTCTACATTGGAAAGCACACAATATGCAGCTATAATGGAAAAATAATTTGAAGGTAATTGTTCACTTTAAAAATTACTAGACATGGTCCAGTTGGCCACTGGGACAGTGAAAAGGAAAAAAGGAGGGTAAGGACTCTTCGCTAGTATCTGTATCTGGAAGACGATTCTAGATCATAATCACAGCTCTTTCTAATTGTGCATTTTTGGTAAAGTACTTGGGCTTATTGTACACAAAGTTCGGACTGTATTGTACAATATCTACGCTGTATAGATGTTTTGAGAAAATGCAGAGTAGACAAAAACTAGAGCTGATGAATTAGCTTGTAAAATGTCTTTGTATTACAAGTAATAGACAAAGTGCACCTAGGAACTGTTCTTTCATCCCTGGACAGTGAGTTTGGGACCCTTATTATACTGGCAGCAGAGGGAAGGAAAGAAGAGAACAAGAGAGGCGTGTGCATTGTGTTCAGATTTACATTTTGCTAAGAGGCATTTTGATACATTTGCATTGTCTGTATGAGCTGTAGAAATACATTAGTAATTCTGTACAAACATACCTTCTTGCTTATATTCTAATAGACATTGAAACTCTTAGAAACTTGCCTAGTATAATCTGTTGCTTTTGTCTCATTTTAAATTAAGCTTTAAGAAAGTGAGTAGTTTAACTGTAACTCTACCAATTCTGTAAGTCCGTTGTTATTTTGTCTTCAGTGAAATATTTATCCCCAAGAAAAGGAGAATTCCAGTGTTTTCTAACAGGGAATTGGTGCAGAATATTCTTGGTTATTAAAAGTACTTATATGGCTTTGGGATTTGAATTGTTGAATATCCACAGTGTGTGGAAAATCATAAGACAATGTATGATCTCAGCCACAGAAAATAGCAGGTTGTGCATGTACATGTAGGACCTAACAAAACACTTCCAGCTAAGGTGATGAAGACTGCAAATGACTATTCTTTGCTTTCTGTGCTTTTGTTTACTGTAATATACTTATCAACTTTTTAAATAGATTATTTTTAAAACCCCAAAACAAAACAGTACTAATTGGCTATTTACTTATCTTCCAAAGTAAACAGTGTACTTCTTTAGAGCAGCAATTGTGTCTTACAGATATAGACACTTAAGTTGAAATGCAGTGTTTCTCTGTTTCATACTGTATGGTAAAGAACATAGCCTAGAATTTTCTAAAGCAGTATTTATTGATGGGGAAACATTCACAATTTTGAACAAGTTAATTCTGTTGTAAGCAGAAATGTTTTATACATTATTTTTATGTTTGTCCCCAGTACTATGTGCTAATATCTTCCACTATACATTGTATCAGCCAAAACCATTCTGTCACAGATGTGTGTATATATGTATATGTAGAATTAGACATATCAGTTGGAAGATAGGTAGAATGGTTGAATATCTCCATCAATGAACCTCAAAAATGAAAAAGTTAATTAATTTTGCCCTATTTTATGAAAGCTTGAAGGAAAGTTTCAAGCATATTAGCTTCGTTGAAAAGCAGTTGTTGGTGACCTTTAAAAATTCTGTTTTTCTGACAAGTAGAAAATTTGGAAACTTTTAACTAAGAATACCAAAAAGCATTGCATAAAAATATAATGAGCATCTTTTGATGGTTAAATTTAATTAGGATTTGCAGAGCATTATACGGCAGATCATGAATGCTAATAGACAATGTACAAAGTCGAAGAGCCTAAGGCAGGGGAGGTTGTTAAAGTAAGAAAGCCACTTGGATACAGAGATCATTGGTCTTATATACCAGAGGCAGAATTTAGCTTCATCTCATTGGTGGAGATGCCATTGCTGGGCACATGTTCTGTTCACAATACCTTATCTGTGTTGGTAAAATCTGCATCTAAAATGTTAAATATAAACTTTGTTACAGAAATGATGTGAGAATATGCTTTAGGGCTGCAGAACCATGAGCCATACATACAGAGTGAAAGAATTTTTTGTTGTTTGCTTAGAAAGTCCTTGCAAACAGTTCTCAATTCAGACGTAGACCATCCCTCCTTTTACATTTGCAGTGGGTGTCTGTTGTGGCAAAGCCTGAATTAATGCTGTGTTACCGAAGGTCCTGGTGGGACCAGTTTAGAAGAGAATGGGAGAGATTCACACAAGGGTGATGTTAACAGTGCCTTTGGCTGCCATGAAGTAAATAGACTGTAGGGGCTGAGGATGAAAAGAGGCAGACTAGTGAGGAGATTACTGTAGCAATCAAGGCAAGAAAATGAGTACCAGTATAATTAGTAAAGAGAAGAATAGATTAGGAAGTCTGTAGTAGTTATATTGAGATATTTGGAACTAATTCTCGTAGGCTGGGAGGAGCTACTAATGATTCAGGGGTGGGGCAAATGATAGTAATAAAATCAAGCTTAAAATATAGGAAAATATTTTATAGTGGTATTTTTGATAGGTTGAGTGGAGAAACTATATCACAGTTCATTGTGTTGGAAAGTCACTTGCTTTTGTATTTCCTTAACTACGAAGAAAGAAAAAAGCAGTTTGTTGGAAGACATCAAAAGACTGAAGCAAGACAAACAAGCTCTTGAAGTAGACTTCGAAAAAATGAAGAAAGAGCGAGACCAGGCCAAAGATCAGATCGCTTATGCCACAGGTGAAACACTGCGCCAAAACGTTGTGTTTTATACTTACACTCAAAACTCTGTTACACTTACACTATTTTATTTTATACTCAGCACTGTTCCAACCTTGAATTTAATTAATGAAAGCTTCATGATATAACTGTAATTCTGTTTCTTGCAGTGTGCTGTGATTTTAAAGCTATGTATCTTTATTGGCTTGTTTCTTGCAGTGTGCTGTGATTTTAAAGCTATGTATCTTTATTGGCTTAAAGGAATGCTTGTAAGATTGAAGAAAATCAAAGAATTTGAGTTCACGGCATTTTATGTTTAGTTGTGTATATATCTGTCATCCTAGCTAGACTGTGAATTTCCTTAGGGTAAAGTCTTATTTTCTCTGGGTCTGAAACATAGGCTGTTAAGTAGATGTTAAATGAACAAGTAACACTATGCCATGTTTTGTGAGAATGTAAAGAAAAATCTGACATGGGCCCAGACAGGAAAAACAAAAGGGAGTAAGAGAAGGATGCAAAAAACTTCCTTAAAATTACTAATAAACATGAGAGGAAATGGATGCTAGAAATTTCAGAGAAGAGGGACATTCGAGCTGAGCCTTGACAGGAAGATGTGAAAGTAAAGGAGTAGGGGCTGCTCAAGTGTGTCCCTGGAGCACACTGTTCAGCACACTTGAAGGTTGCAGCTTACAGTGACAGAACATGGGGCTGGAAAGATCAGGAGCTCTGTTGGCTGAAACCGAGACCTTTTCTCTTCAGTGTAATCAGCATTACGGACCATTTGTTTGAAAAACAAGAAAAGTTGTTTGTTTTCTTCATCTGTGAAATAGAACAAAGAAACTTTTTAAGAAGTTTTTAAACTTCATTAGGTTTGTTGTGATTTAAAAAAAAAAAACTCATAAATATTTGCCATTTTTCTTTTTTAATTGTAGGCATTGTTCATTTTATTATCTCTGAACTCATTTATTTCCCTATGAAAACTTCAATTTTAAAATGTCAATGCAAAAACGATTACCAAAAATTTCTAGAAAGCCAAATTTGCTATATTAACTGGTTTAATATTTTGATTATGAATATAATCTCTTAATACATTAGATATTGTGTTCTCTATCAGTTATTTTATGCCTTTTATTTTTTCATAAAGTAGGCATCAGTCAAAATCTTAATTTTATTTCTATATTTTGAAAACTTACAGATTAGTGTGTTACATTATCCTATAGGTGAAAAATTATATGAAATAAAAATTTTAGAAGAAACACATAAACAAGAAATCAGTCACCTGCAAAAAAGATTACAGTGGTATGCTGAAAATCAGGAACTTCTGGATAAAGATGCATTTCGGCTTAAAGAAGCAAATGAAGAAATTGAGAAGTTGAAACTCGAGGTAATGGTTCATTTCAAAATACTCCTTTCTCCCCACAGCCCCACCAGCATTCGTTGTGTGTCTGTAGATGAACCCTGTTGTCCTTATCAGCTCTGCATAGTCTTATATCTGTATACCATTACTCTGAAGTCTTTAGTTTAAAGGGCTGGTTTGGGTTTTCATTGGTATTTAGATATAGATGATATTTGAGGTGAGACTGAGAATAATGAATAGTGCCACTCGGTCCAAACCTGTCAGGTCTACCTTCAGTCTAACCCTGCCTGCCTCCTCAGCCTCAGCTGGAACCACTCTGTCCTCGGTTCCTCTTCCTGATCCATCAGAGCTCGCCCATCTTCCTCCTGCCAGCCCCATTCCATTTGCTGCCTTAGTGAAAAATACTCTCGTAGATTTGTCCCATCACTTGTCTCTTGTTGAGCAGCTCAAAGTGCTTGAGTTTCAGCTGAGAACTTTTCCTGAATCCCTTCTCTGATGTAGCTGCCTGTCCTGTTCTTACTTTATCCCTTTCCTTTCACTCCATTGTTTTCTTCATGACACTTGCCACTCATGAGTAATTTAATATACTTACGGATAAACTTATCAGCCGCCTCCCTCAATAACAGCACATACACCGCGAGGTCAGGAACCTACTTTTTCTTGCCCATTATCATCTCTAGCAGTTGTGTTTTGTACCTAGGAAATGCCTGAAATTAGGGAAGGGCTTAGTGTTTATGGAGAAATAAACAAATCAGTAAATGAACTAACATTCTTCTTTCCTGGATCATCTTTTATGTTTTAAATATGCTTCTTGGGCCAGAAATTTGGCTCCGTGGTTCTGGCGCCTGCCTTGCAAATGCAAGGGCCCAGGTTTGATCCCTGGTAACCACATATAACATTAGGCCTGGAGACTTACGCCCACCAGCAATCAGAACCACATACCACAGTCCCACCTGTAATCCCAGCCCTAGGGAGGCAGAGGCAGGAGGATTGCTATGAGTTCAAGGCTGAGCTCAGGACCAACCTGAACTACAAAAAGCAAGACACTGTCTCAAAAAAAAAAAAAAATGCTGCTTAATGTCTTCATTTGTTGGCAGATTGAGAAACTGAAAGCTGAATCTGGAAATTCATCTGCTCAGCAGAAGTGTCGGTCAAAAGATAGAGCTACTGAGGCCAAAAAAATTCAGGATCTAGAACGACAAGTATGTACTATGGGTAAATTGTTAATTAAACTATTTTTATATATGCTATATTTTTGTTTCAAGATTCCCACAAAATTAGTTATCCTGGAAAATGCTCATTTTACAGTAACATTAACAAAAGTAATAAGCAACTTCTATATAATCTATCACTTTATAAAAAAGTTTTAGAACATGGTAGACTTATTGATGTAAGGTCACTTGCATCCCAGCTCTATTAAATATGTAGGAAGAAGGAAACAAAGTTTGGAAGCTCTAGATCCAAAGTCAGGATTTCTTCTCAGCGAGGCACAGTGGCATCCACCTGTAGTCCTGCTACTTGGGAAGCCGAGATTGTATCATTTGACCCCATGAATTCAGAAACAGCCTTGGCAACAAAGCCAGATCTCATCTCTAAAGCAAAATGAAAGCGTCCTAACCAAAGATAAGTGACAAAAGAGTACAGGAAGAAAGATCTTTGAGGTGGGAACATTTTGGTAATGACTGGGAAATGGTAGAACACCCTAAAAATAGAACATGAGCCTTTCACTGAGCTGGTCATCTCCTTGAACTCTTGCTCATCGTTTAAGGTTAGACGTATTCATTTCATGGCCAGTGTGGTAGGTAGGAGGCCCTTAGTTAAAATCATACAGTGAAGGTTGTTAGAATAAAAGTTAAACTAATTGTGGAGAAGCAGAATTAGAATTACATTTTCTTCATTTTAGAACATTCTTATGCACCATTCATATTTATTATTAAAACAGTAAGAATTTTTGTTATTGTTGGGGAGCATAATTCTATACTTAAGTCATAATACTTAAAGGTATGGCTAATACTTAAAGGTACAGCTATTATTCCATCACAAATCCAAGGTTCTGAAGTCATCCCTTGACTGAATATTGTTCTAGTGTATGAGAAGGAGGAAAATTAAGCAAAAAATTAACTTTGTTACTTTTACAGGATCTTTTATGTTGAAAGGTATGACGGTGGTTTGGGTCAGGGGTTGAGAAAAGAACAGGACAAAGGTGGTTTGTAGAGCTAGAAATACTCAAAAATGAGCGTAGGCCAGGATTTTGCTTAGATTTTCTTCAGTGCTTAGGATTTACATTACCTAATGTAGAAGCCATCACAACTGTGAAAGAAAAAAAAGACCAAAGCAACCCTTTCTCCATTAGATGACATTAAAAGTCATGTAGAATTGAATGCTTGAGGTGAAAATAGAGTTCATCTTCTGATCCATATCAACCAGAAATACATTCTATAAAATTAACATCTTTTACTATTATTAGCCATTTATTTTTATCACATTATACTGTGTCTTCTGTAATATAGTCATTTAAAACTTTGTTTACTTGGATCATTGCATGGACATTTCAAATCTTATTTACTGTGTTTCCACTAGAATTTACATCCTGATGACTTTAGACTTGAATGTATTATTTCATTATGAAGGTATAACAACATAGAATCATTTTTAAGCCTTATTATAAAGTATATTATATGTAAACAAAATATTTTTCTAAAGAATATAAGTAAAAGTGGGGCCAACCAGTAGTTAATTAGAGTGTTATACTCCAAGCTTTTAAATCAAATAATCTAGGAGTATAAAATTTTAATTGGTTTGTCCTGTCTTTGATCCACTCTGGAGACAAGCTCTGGGCATCATGCAGGTATGACTGATGTGTCATGATCTAACCTTATACATTAAACTGCTTTATTTCTAATAGGTTAAGGAAATGGAAGGAATTTTAAAAAGGAGATATCCCAACTCTTTACCTGCTTTAATATTGGCTGCTTCTGCCGCTGGAGATTCAGCAGATAGAAATACAGTGGAATTCATGGAAAAAAGGATTAAAAAGCTAGAAGCTGACCTGGAGGGCAAAGATGAAGAAGCAAAGAAAAGCCTTCGTACCATGGAACAGGAGTTTCAGAAAATGAAGGTAAGCACAGGGTAGCTGTGGAGGTGGCATTCAGAGACAGACTAGGGTGTCAGAGGTCAGAGCCTTCTTGGACTTGCTCTCAACAAACCGCTCTCAACGTCCTTGCCCACAGACCTCGGCTACAACTGCACCTACATGTGTCCTGTCTTGTCCTCTTGCACAGCTTGCTTTTGTTTCAGACATAAAATAGACGAGCATAAGATAATCTTCCATCACCCTTCACAGTGTTAGTAGAAATTAAGCCAAGGATAAAGCAGGTAGAGCAGCCCTGATGTATGTGTAGCAAATAATGAAAAAAGATACTATCATGCTTAGCCCTTAAATTTTCACTCAAACTTGGATAGGAGGTGAGAGAAATGACAGAAGCACACATTTTGAGAGATGAGCCAGGGGTTCAGGAGAGCATCTTCCAGAAATTTCTTCTAAATTTCCATGCCTTTGTGAAACAAAAAGAAATTAAAAGGAAACTTCCAGAACAGACCAAGGATACAGTAGTATGATGTGGTATTCATGTACTTTTACTCATTTGTGGACACATGGTTGTTGAGAATCTTTCACAAATGTCCCAGTTCATCTTGCTTCACCCTTCCATTTAGTGATGAAGTAGACATTGTTACCCTGCATCACAGAGAACAGTGAGGTATTCACAATTTACCCGTCTTTCCCAAAGTTCTGCTGCTGGCGAGTGAGCGAGGCCTCAAACCTAAGGCTTTTGGCCAAAACCCGTGTCTAACTGCTTCTTGGAAGGTGATGATCGCATTCCCTACAGATTTCTGTCCTGCAAAAAGCAACAGATATAAAACATTAGATTCCAGAGACTAAAAGGTTGACAACCTGGAAATATTATGGTCTGAAAAGGTCACATGAAAGCAGGTTGTGTTTGTTGGTCACTGTCAGCCCTTGCCTGGTGGTTCACTTTCTTCCCCCACTGTCTGCAACCTAAAGTTTACTCCTTTACCACCCAGCATTATCTCATGCTCCACTTCACCCCAGCTCCTTCACTCATACGGCTGTGTGTTCAAGGAGGACTGCACAGTTGAGGGACAGGGTTGCTCAGGTTCATGAGTGTCTGATTTCACGAATCCTTTGAGTGCTACTTGGCAAGACTTGAGGCCATGGCTGAGCAATTCCTTCTTCCAAGTTTTTCACCCCCACCCTCTTTGTCAGGTATCTTCCTCTATCCTCACTCCATTCTCCTTTCAGCAGACTTTGCCCCTGAGTGTATATAAACTGTAGCATGATGAGAAACACACCACTGTAGAGTCAGACCCTGTCTGGGCTCATTCCCCCGGGACTGAGCTGGTTTCTCTTCCTGTCTGAGCCTCAGTTTTAATAACTGCCTTCTTGCCAATTAGCCACCTTTATTTCATGTTGTCTGTCAGTTCTATTCTGTCTTTTCATTGCCAAGTTACTATACTACAGTCATTAATAAAAGGCTTGTGCTGGAGGTAAATGGTAGCTCAGTGATAGTGAACCTACATAGCCTTTACAAGGCCACTAGGGTTTGAATCCCAACACTGTTACAAAAATAAAATGTGTGTTCATTTATTTTTTAACGTTACTATAGTAACTTTCTGAGTAATCTGCACATATCTCTTGTACCCATCTTATAACTTAACACTAAAACCAAAATTACATTTTCATATCCCTGTATCTTCTATGCACACATACACATCTATAGATGTCCTTTCAACAACTTCTTGTTGCTCTTAGGATAAATAAATGGCGTTTATCCACAGATGACCAGTTATTTCCATCCTCTTCAGTGTGATTTTTAGTATCATATTTGTTTCTCTCAATCACACTGGCCTGCTTCACCTGCTTCTCTCATTTCCTATAGCCACTGAAGTGTATATGATTTGCTGCCACTCACTGGTATCCTCTGAGCTCCCCTTTCCCACAGCAAAGGTGTCCTGTGATCTAGATTTTACCCCTAATCACTGCTCCAGTGAAACCCCAGGAAATGATTAAACAATGAGTAGTGTTCTTGGGACTCTATGCACTCATCCCCGCCAACCCACCACTGGCGCAGCTCCTGCATTGCACTGTATGACATATGTCAAGGTTAAAGAATACTTAACCAAACAGTAAGGTTTTTCTGCATTTAACTCATGTAGAATATATAAGAAATTCCCAAATGCAGGGCTTTGATACCACATGGATTCTTTTTTTAGATTCAGTATGAACAAAGACTTCAGGAACAGGAGCAACTACTTGCCTGCAAACTAAAAGAAACACCCCAGAACCAGCAGGACAACCCCAGGGTTAAAGCTCTGGAAACAGAACTCAAAGACATTAAGGAAGCCCATCAAACTGTTGTGAGAAACCTTGCAGCAGAAATAGATGTTCTTAAACGTCAGAATACTGAATTAGAGCTCAAGAAAAATGACAAAGATGATAAAGATTTCCAGTCTATAGAATTCCAGGTGGAACAGGCCCATGCCAAAGCTAAACTAGTAAGACTAAATGAAGAGCTGGCTGCCAAAGGTAGAGAAATACAGGACCTTTCAAAAACTGTGGAGAGGCTTCAGAAGGAGAGAAGAATGATGCTGTCTAATCAGAACGCAAAGGGCAGAGAGGAAGTAAATGCCAGAAGGGTGAAGAAAGATACTTTGTACCCAAGTAAAGGAAATGCAGCCTTCCCTGGAACCCTGGATGGCAAGCTGTACCAACCGCATACTTTTACTGATTCCCATATTGCAGAGGTTGTGCAAGAAAACTACAGGTTGAAAAGTGAGCTAGAGAAACTAATGTTGGATAGAAATAAGCTGAAGATGGAATCCGAAGCAGCAGTGAGCCAATTTGAAAACTCCATGAAAAGGTAAAGTGTTAAATACATATAAATACTCATAAACCTAAAACATTTTTAAAGACATTCTGTCTGAATAACAAGTTTGAACCAAATTTATAACTATATTCTAAAAAAAAAAAAATTGTATGATTTTGCTGATCATTGATGTATTTCAAGGTAACATTTGGTACTTGCCAGAGACCCAGATTCTAATGAAAATTTGTGTCACCTCTAGCCATGTCTTTGAGCTGACCATTCGTCTTTATGTATCAAAACAATGGTAATAATTAATAAGCAGGCCACTTGGGCCCTTCATACAAAGGAATTGTCATTTATTGCTATAGGCAGACTGCTGTCAGAAAAAGCTATTAAAATTAATTGACCCTCTGAAAGGAAAAGATTCTCTTTTCAAGACTAACTTTGAAGTTACCCTTCTGATCATGCTTGACTTGAGGAGCTTTACACATTTTTTTGCAGAATGTCAAGCTGCTACCCACTTTCTTTCCTCTGAGCCTTCTGACATCCTCAGAGCTCTTTCCCTTAATCTAACCAAGGTCTAGTCCTCTTACTATCTTTCAGTGCCAGTTTCCAGAAGTAGCTTCTTCTGTTTCTACCTCATCTCATCTTAAATATGGGTTTTCTCACCAATCACTCCTTAACAACATGTTCTTTCAATAATGACCATTCCCAGTCCTGTGACACTTTCTACATCCTTATTTTTCTTGACAAGTGTTGACCACATTGCTTTTCTTCAAGGCTTCCCCCTTAACCTCCATAACTTGGGAGCTTTAAAATTTTTTCTACTTGCAATTCTGTTGCCTTTCCCTCCCTCAAATCTTTCTGCAAAAGTTTAGTTCTTGGCCATCTGTTTACTCTTTTTCTCTCTTGCTAAATTTTTTTTTTTGGAGACAGGGTCTCGCTTTTGTAGTTAAGGCTGGCCCTTAGCTCAGCCTTGAACTCACAGCAATCCTCCTGCCTCTGCCTCCGGAGCGCTGGGATTACAAGGGTGAGCCACCACACCCAGCAGTGTGGTGTGTGGTTCTCCCTGTGGGTGGACATGAGTCTGCACACCCAGCGTTGTTTTATGTGGTTACCAGGGATCGAACCTGGGCCTTTGCACTTGCAAGGGAGGCGCTGGAACCACTGAGCTAAATCCACAGCCCTCTCTCGCTAAATTTCTCTATTATGGTTTCTATGAATCACAGCTTTTAGATTTATTTTTCAAGGCTTGTTCTCAGATGTCAAAGCTACAACTATTGTTGAGGATCATTTTTCTTCGAATCAAAAGTATCTTCTTTTCTCTTTTTTACTCATAAACTAGCTTTTCCTCCTGAGTTTTCCATCCTTGGCTATGGCTATATTAATTCCAGCTGCCAGACCCAAAGTTACTTCCTTGTTAATGTGGGTCATGGTATGTACGGTGTCTCCTTATAGTCATCATTTAGCTTTCCTCCTCATTTTAGTAGATGAGGGCAGACTTCCTGACTCTATACAGTTTTCCCACCCTGATCACTGTGCTTGTTACCCCTACAATCATGATGTTTAATATATTAATGTTCTTCAGATATTTCCATGTCCAACTCCCTGTGTCTTCCAGGACTCCCAGCTTCCAACAATATCAAGACTGAATTTCTCTGCTACCATCTTAGATTCCATCACTATTTAATAGTATTCTATGACCTGTAATCAAAAAAGAGCATTTTAAGACTTTTTAAATTCATTATATTAAAAGACATTTGTCATCAGTCACCCTCAAAGCATTACCTGCTATTTCAGACACACTTATTCCATCATTCTTGCCACTTTCTGAACCAATTCCAATGAGTCTTAAATGACTGTTTTAGTTATACTGTGTTAAGTAAATAGTGATGACTTGGCCAGGAGCATAGGTCTGAATTTGGGGGTTCTGGGTAGGACCTCCTTGATTAACTCCAAAGCAGACTCAGGGTCCAGTTCATTGAGCTGGGTCTTTTATGGATAGGTGAGTGGGAGGGTTTAGGTGGGTTGATGTAAAGGGGAGGGGAGGGCAAGAGACTGAGGGAGCAAAGAGGGCTGCTTACATGTCTATGGCAGCAGCCACTGTAACCCAGCAGGGCCAGGGGTGTCACATCTTGGCAGAGTTGTTCCCTTGCTCAGGTAGGGGCTGTGGGCCAGGAACAGGTTGGGGTGTTTTTGGAGCTTAGAACTTGGGTGTCTGGAGGTTAGGCAGGTGGAAGTCAGACTTATCATGCTCTTGTAGCTACCTTCATGTCCAAAGTCTTTCAAAATGTTCACTTTTAATGGTCATTTTGACTTTGGGGATGGGCCAGAAGTTGAACAGTGCCAGTTCTGGTGAAGAAGGTGGGTGAGAACACTCTGAATGTCTTCATGAGCTCGCCTTTCCTTTGTATGGCACTTGGCAACAGCATTCCCCTTAGCATATTTTTGATATGAAAAAGAACTTCCAGAACTATTCCAGAAATTAGCAAGAATGATGGGAGAGGGATGAGAGGGAGTTTTTTTAGGGAGATTTAATAACAATGTGTCTCTCACTTTGTAACTTAAAAGTCCTGGATATATTTTGAACACCTGGCCTACCATATATCTTAGTGTCTTTTGCTCATTTATTTCAAGTTCTCCACAAAACATTTCTCAGAATTTCCCCGGAAATTGCCTGCATCCACCCCCAGCTCCCACACAACTTACCTTATAATATGTACAGGAAAATGTTACTCACGCACAGCTCTGTGGCTCCTCAAGAACAAATGTGTTCAGTTACGTCTTTGTGTCTCCACAGAAGCCCAGCCCGGGACAGAGTAAGCCTGGGAAGCATTTAACAGGAGCCCATGGCGGACTGTGAGCCACCATCATGCTGCTTCAGGCCGAAACCTTGTTTCTGTACTCCTGAATCTTAATTAGGGAAGATCACATTCTTTCTTAGAAATAATATCCAATCTAGGTTTTTCCTACAAACTTCCCTGTGTATAATATAAAATGTTCTCTTATTCTCAGTCTCTTTCTCAGATAGCTGTAAACCTGAGAACTAAACTTCCCCAAATTTAGGCTGTTTTTATTATAATTCAGTTCCAGCATAAGTTTTAAGTTTTTATGCTTTCTCTAGCACTCTAACCATATTATTTCCATGGAAAAACAGATAAGCATATGATAAATTTGTCTGTAATTTGTAAAATGCTATATTAGTATGTACAGACTGTGATTCCTAACTTTGTATTAAACTGCCTCTGAATGTGTAAATTTTTGTCAGAGACAAATGAAGTCTTGCATTCAGATTTAATTCAAGTTCCTTTATATCCTGAGAATTACCATAAAGATTGTCTTATTCTCACAACATGCAACTAGCGCTAGTCATATTTGTGCACCAAAAATTGGTAAATGCTCCCTAGACACAATATTGAAGATTCCAAAATGAATTGCTGTCATTATACAGATAAGAATCTGAGCAAGAAAACTGAATTTATCTTAAAATAAAATGTCCAGGAACTTTCCTTTAAATGTGAGTAGATATTTTGAAGCATTCAGCTTCCTCAGAGAATATAGACTCATACTTTGAAGCTGAGATCTGCCTGACTTAAACCCTGGCTGTGCAACATACTGACCAAGGACCTCAAATATTTCACTCTTTCTAAACTAAAATTTGCCCCTATAAAATCTAATGAGTAATGCTGAGTTCATGGAGTCGTTGTAAAAAGGCCCTAGGATGACACAGTTCCTGTTGCTAGCATCTCTCCCTTCGTTTCTTTCAAGTCCAGGCTTCTTACACGAGTTTTGTGCTAACTCTAAGTTAAAGGTTAAAAAGCCACTATTACATAATGAATTTGTTCTACAGGGTGAAGGAAGATACTGCAGCACAGATTGCATCCCTCAAAGCATCGCATCAGAGGGAAGTAGAGAAACTTCTTTGCCAAAATGCAGTTGAAAATTCTTCTTCCAAAGTCTCTGAACTGAATCGTAAAATAGCAACTCAAGAGGTAGGTGGGCAGTGTGTCTTGATCTTTCTTTGGCTCTAATATATATTTTAGGATTGTTAAAATATTACTTTGGAAGTATTTTAACTTCATTCTTTCAGGCTGATGATAGAAATAGGAAATTATTATTAGCTTGTATTTTTTTTTTAATAGAAGATGATATCATTGCCATATGTTAATGTTTCTACTTTAAAATTATGCTTTAAATGAGTATTTTTATTTTGGTCCTTACCTTTCTCAAATCCTCCAAACACTTTGTAACAGATGGTTGAGGTACATGTCTAATGCAATTGTGACTTTAGTACCTGAATGTTGACCCACCTCCTTCCCCATTAAGTCCCAAATGACAGGTAGTTTACTCTTAGATATTCTTTCTGTCCACTACTTTTCATTTATGGAACAATCAGTGATCTAGCCCTAGAGACAGTCAAGTTTGGGGACTAAAATAACAGAAATAACGCATAGTGCTAGCCCTTATGAAATACAGTCTTCTAAGAACTATGACAAAGAATGCTAAGTTTCCAGCAATTCCTTGAAAAACGTGTCTTCCTTAGAATATTCGGTTGTATAGTGCGTCTTCTCTGATGTTAGTAGGTTTAAAAAGGGCATTACAATAGAACTTTTGTCTTCAGTTTACTTAGAAATGATACAGTCAAGAAAAGAAAATGAGTTAAGATGTTAGCAGTTGGGGAATCAAGTGGAAGATTAGGTGAATGTTATTTTTTTCTCTTCATCATTTTCTGTAGATTTTAATCTTTTAAAAATAAGCCTTATGGAAAAACTTGAAGAAATAATTTTCTTACCGTGATCTAGCACACCTAGAATTCATACCATCTTAATTGAAAAACAAATCCCTCAATTGAAGAAACTTAAATATGGATTATTATTAAATACTAAGAAATTATTATAAATTTTTAGGCATAAAATTATGATTATTATAAGGAAGTATCTGTGGAATTATTCAGGGAGTAAATATATTGAAGTCTGAATTTAATTTCACGTGGCTCAGAAATAGGACTGTGCTAGTAGTTTAGGGAGAAATGTTTAAAGTGCCTTTGAAAAGTAATAAAATAATCCAGTGAGCCAAGGAGGTAGCTCAATGGTGCCACCGCCTGCCTGACAAGTGCAAGGTCCAGAATTCAATCCCCAGTCCTGCAAAAAAAAGAAAAAAGTAATAACCCATATTGCCATGCAAATAAGTTTTCTAACTCTTTATCAGGAGATAAGTAGAAGCATTCTGTCAAGTTATTCAGTAGTATAGAACAGTGTGGGAAAAAATTGGAACAGTAATACCATAGTGCCATAAATACGTCATTTTCCAGAGTTATAAATATAATAGTGTGAAATTATGAGATCAATGATCAGACTACACTGACTTACATTTAAGGAGTGCTTCACCAGAGATGATACTCATTTTTCAGTTTTATAATGGAAATATCTCAAATTTGTTTCTCTAAAAACCTGTCTAAACATGACTGATATTTCAGATATTAGAAAGCTTATTTAGTTAATGGCGCTTAAATAAAATCTATCATCCTACCTGATCAAAAAATACAAAGATAATATTGTCCATTTTCCTTCAAATGCTTGGAATTTATGAATATTTATGTTCAAAGATTTTTTTCAGTCATAACTTGCCCTTCTTACACATTTCAGACAGCCTTCAAGGGAGAACCTTATTAACATGGTACTTCTGACAATTTTCTAGGTCCTTATAAAACATTTCCAAAGTCAAATTAAAGAGCTGCAGGATAAGCAAGAGTCCCTTGTAGTTTCTCAAGTTCGAGAAGAAATCCTACAGAAAGAGGTAAGGCGTACAAAGTTTTTTAGGCATTTCAAAATCATATATAAAATGTTTTAACTTGAATATACACATAGATGTAACCTGAAAGTATCTATGACACATAAAACAATAGTAATTTACTAATGTAAAGTCCTCCTTACATGAAGTTCAGACACTATCACTAAGGTGCATTTGCTCTTCAGGTTCTGTGTGCAGTAGAGAAATGGGCAGAGAGAAATTCAGTTCTTCAGTGTTTTAGAACACAAAATTGGACACTCGCAGCCATTTCTTTGCTCAGAGGAAAAACACTTGTTTTCCTCACCCTTGTTAGTTGGAATGGACCCACAACAAAAGACAGATTAAGAAGAGAAAAGGGAGTTTATTAATTTATATGGCTCGCAGTGCAGGAGAAACCTCACTGTGAAACAAAGGCGTGTCTGAGAGCTCTCTGAGGTATAGCTTTGGAGATGTGGATTACAAGTTAGAAAGAGGCTCATCAGCATTAGCTCTGTATGGTGTTAAGAGTGTTCAGTGGGAGGAAAACAAAAGATTAACAGTTGACAATCTGTAACCAGTTTCTGAGTCAGGGAGAGCAGTCAGTCAAGAAGACCTGTGGATGGATGTTGGCTTTAAGCAGCTTTTACCGGAGGACTGTCTCATGTTCAGCATGACCTTCACTGCAGCTGGCATGACAGTTACAGAAGTGAGTTGTTTCAGTGACTCAGTACAGTCCACACCAAGTCATTTAGCTTGTCAGGACTGGAGGGAAAGGGAAGTGTTATTTTTAATGATTCTAAACCAAAAGGGTAAAAGTTGGCAATACTAGTTAGATAAATTACAGGAAAATAGAATTCAGGATCCAGGCCAAATGGCAGGTAAATAACAAAACCTCAGAGATGATGAGAAGGGTTAGAATCTAACAGCCACAAGGGTGCTATAACTTTCTGTGAGAAAGTTTTTCCTCTGCATCACTCCTATTCATGTCAGAAATACATAACCAAATTGTACCCAGAAATCAGTCTGGTCTTCAGAAACTTGACTTAATAAATCCACATAAATGCAGCAAGAGTGCTGATTGGCTGTATAGGCTCTTTTTAAAATCTGCTTTGCTGAAACTTTTAAGAAGCAACCTCAGACTGTTCCTTTTAAAAGGCTCTCAAGCTAGGAAGACAACCCATCAGAACTTGCTCACAGTTCTAGTTCGTGAACTATCTGAGCCTGTGTCAGTGGATTTCCTGTACACCCTGATCCCGACCTTCTGGCTGAATGATTTTTGTGAATCTTCCAGGGAAATGGAAGTTAAATTAAGTAGCTAACCACTTTCCAGATTATCTGTGGAAGCGGGAAAATTTTCAGAAGGTAGAGGTAGGAAGGGGTGAGACCAGCATTGAAGTAGGCTCAAGCCAGAGATCCAGAAGACCTGTGGAGGGTCAGGGTGAGCGAGTCTGGCAGGAAAGAGGATTATTGAGGAGATAAAAGAAAAATGTAGAGCAGGTATGTATTTTAATTTTGGTCTAAAATCAGACTTGTAATTTAGGCCTTTCTTTTTGTTAATCTTACTAAAGGAATCTGTAAGATAAGCCTTGGCCCCACTTCATGTTCTCCTTTAATTTTTTATCTGCCCATAGATTTCAAGAGACGTTTATTTAGAGTAACTCCCAAAAAGTAATAATTTCAGATATAAAGTCCCAAATTTTAGAAGTGCATTCATTTTAATCTAACTCTAAACAAACTATTGTCCTCATTTTAAGCCATAAAAAGGCATAATTATCTTGCTCAAAAAACAGCTAAGGAGGGGCCGGGGAGTTAGCTCAGTGCTTCCGGCACCTGTCTTGCAAGCGCAAGGGCCTGGGTTCAATTCCCCGGTAACCACATAACAATACTGAGTGTGGAGACCCACACCCAGCAGCAACCAGTACCACGTACCACAGTGCCGGGCATGGTGGCTCACGCCTGTAATCCCAGCACTTGCGAGGCAGAGGCAGGAGGATTGTGATGTGAGTTTGAGGCTGAGCTCAGGGTCAGTCTGAACCACAAAGCGAGACCCTGTCTCAAAAAACCTAAAAAAAAAACAGCTAAGGAAGCAACGTCTTAATGTAGAGACAGAACAGTGTTTCAAGTCACCCAGAGAATGCATGATGGTCCAGTCACGAATGTCCTTTGGACGCTGAGCAGGCATCACTACTAGGAAGGGACTCTGCGTACCCTGACCAAGGAGCAAAGGTTTAGCAGCCGAAGGCCCCCGCGACTGTGACCCTTCGGTAAGACTTCCCTGAGATCTAACACAGAAACAGAAATACTACTTGTCACTTGAACCTCAGGTCCTTTAAAAAACAAGGGTACAGGAAGTGAAATAGAATTGAATTTGAACGTTCTGTGTATACATGTGGCACCATCCTCTCATTCAGTAACTGTGATTTAGTTGCATTCTAACTAGCTCTTTAAAAATCATCATCTAAGTGCCAGGGATTTACCTCAAGTGGTACCATGCCTAACTTGGAAGCACAGGGCCTAAGTTCAGTTCCCGATGCTGCCAAAAAGTATCATCTTTACACAGGTTTTGCTGCCTGGCACCACAGCATGTTCTGAGGGCCACTTCTCTGAGTTTCACACAGTTGGCGAAAGCGCAGTCTGTTTTTCTTTGGTGGCTGAGGATATCATTAGTCATGTTCCACATTTAAAACACTTAGGATGTCTCTGATTTAATTGCTTTTCATTTTATATTTTTCCCCAATTAACTGAGGTAAAAAAAATTTTTAGAAGTATATTATTGTTACTAGATAATGATTCTGTATAAAACATGATTAGATTAATAAATTTAATTAACTTGCATTTTCTTGTGTATTATTGCCTTGTGACATTAATAATTAAAATCTGATTGAAATTGCTTTTAGAATCATCATATGGTATTTAAAAATGCAATTATTTAATTAAGCCTTAAAAAAGTTCTTGCAAATTCCCTCCATTTTACTCCAAGGTGCTAATTGCCATTTTCTTTGTTTGCTGTGCTGTGAAAATGGAGGTTCTGCACTACTCTATAACCTTCATGAGGGCAGGGACTGTCTTACCTCCACATATTCAGGTCTAAGGCACCAGCCAACACAGAAAGAGCTCAGTACTGCTTTCTCTCTCCTTGATACTCATGCTTTTATTTGTGCAATAAGTTTCTGATAATTATAAAATGGTAAGGGCCATGAGAGTTACAAATGAAATTATGGAGTATTGATATTCATATTCATCAAACTCTGTGCTTCAGTCCCTATTTATGATGACAGTAATTCATATGTCTCACTGCTGGGCAGCTAGAACCACTGGTATCCAATCATTAATGTCCATCGGACAGCTTGTGCCACTGGTGGTAAAAACAGATCTAATTACTTTTATTAATCTTTTTACTAATAAAATTAATAAAAAGTCACACAGTAGAATAGTCAGTTATGTATGTATTATCCACCCACCAGTGGCTTGAGCATGTATTCTTTTAAATCCTAAAAGTAATCACCTTACTACAAATACTTTATATCTAAACTGAACCCACCAAAAAAACACCGAGCTTCATGTTGAGCCTCATGTGAACTTGTGGTCCATCAGGAGCTTCTTGGGCATAAGGTGAATTTCAGAGATAAGACAAACCTTTATGTCTTGTACATGGGGAATGGGAACTGTTCATTACTCAAAGAATCCAAGGTGGTACTTATCTAAAGATTTATTTTTAAGATTGCCTGTGTAAAATATCCTAGTTTTTCACTTCATACTTCAATTTAGATTACAAAATTAATATTTTTTCACCTCACACTTCAATTTAGATTACAAAATTATTAGAAGAATTGAGAGAAGCCAAAGAAAACCACACACCAGAGATGAAACATTTCATAGGCTTAGAAAAGAAAATTAAACATATGGAAATAAGACATAAGCAGAGAGAACAAGAACTTCAGCAGGTAAAGTATATCTCATATGCATACATGATAGTTTACTTTTAATTACCATTAATTTGCTTGAGTGTTTTTCCTGGTATCAAACTCGGGACCCTGCACTTGCAGCAAGTAAGGCACGATGCCACGGTGCTAAATCCACAGACAATTTGCTAACAGTTTTGACCTACTTACCAAATTTCTTCTTAAAATGTTCCATTGTATTTAAATCTTGTTAAAAATAATGATAGCATTTGGAAGGAGATAAGATTTAATTCTCAAATACTTGCAAATGAATTTGCCTTATATTTGGAGTCACAAAAACTTGCATCATATTCTTACTGTAGATGCCTTAAGTTTTACATCTTATCCTGGGAGCAGGGCTTTAAGAACAGTGTTCCATATTGGAAGTTATTTCAGCAGTAGGTGTAACAAAATGTAATATTGAATTGCTTATTAAAATAATATCTACTAGTAATACATTTACTATATTTACAAATGTGCTATTTTAAATTTGTATGAATAAGGCATGATATGTTTTTGAGTACTTGAGTTTGGTGCTGTATTTAGGTGTGTGCTAACAGTGTGTTCATCTTTTCAAGCTGACATAACAAAATATCGTAGACTAATTGGTTGCAACAACCAAAACTTATTTTTTATAGTTCTGGAGACCAAAAATTAGTCAAATTGGTTCCTGGTAAGAGATGCCACTCTGGCAATTTTCCCGCTATTCTCACATAGCACACCAAGGACAGTGAGGAATGGTGGCATTCTCTAACCCCTCCACATGAGAACACTCAGCCAGTCAGATCAAGACTTCATCGTTATGATCTTACTTAACCTTATTTCCTTACTCCACACTAAAGATTAGGGCTTCAATGGATAAGTTTTCAGAAGTTGCAGTGTGAATTTAATACCTTTCAACAAAAAATACTACATATAGGCAGAACTTTGTGATTGACCTGAGTTCTGCAGAGAAATCCAAGTGTGCTTTCTCAGTTTTGTCTTACCTCAGCTCTTTGAGACTGTTGTGTTCTTCACCCCCACTATGAATTATAACAGCAGTGTGTCATTTTTGTATTTACAGATAATACAGCAGACATACCAAGTAGTAGAAACTGAGCAAAACAAAGAAATTGAGAAGTGGAAAAGGCTTGCACAGTTAAAGAATCGTGAGCTGGACAAGTTCCGCACAGAACTAGACTCAATATTAGATGTTCTTCGGGAGCTGCACCAGCAGGGCGTAGTGGTGCCAGTAGTTTTTGCAGGTGAAGTAAATGCACCAGAATTTTAGTAGAAAAGACTTCAGATGACCTTGTTGAAAGATCTGCAGATGGATAAAATTGTACTATGGACAGATTTTGAAAAATGAGGTCCTAATATGTTGCCAGAACAACAGAAATGTACCATTTTGGAACAAATTACCCTTAACCGACAAGGAAAATAAAAAAGCATCAAGATGTATTATTGTACTGAAGATCATTAATCAGTTACATCTTAAGTGATTTATGGACAGGTTACTTAATGTCACATAATCATAACCTTGTAAGATTTATTGTAAAAGTTCTCACCTGCTGGCAAGAGAAGGAGATTTGCACTTATTCCACCATGTTATTTATGACCAAGTGTGTATTCTTAATTTTCTTTGAGACAGGAAAGCAGCTGCTCTTTTATGGCCTAGGGTACAGAAATGTGAGCCCAGGGGCGTGGACCATCTCACCACTGTCACCTGAGCTGCAGAGTGTCCCCCTCATTGAGATTAGTTCTCAACTTCCATCCAGTAGGAGTGAATTCTCCTTTTTTCTACTTTGTATCTGATATAAAGTAAAAAGTGCTAGGGAAATTGATGTGGTCTTTTAGGCTGTTGTACATAAATGGTAATGCTAATTTTTTTGACTTTTTTGTGACATTTTAAAAAGTGGAAAACAGTAACTTTTACTGTTTCTATTTAAAAAATCCAGTAGTGAAAAATGCGAATATGCATGAGTAGCTGCTTTATTTTACAGTTCCCATGTCTAGAAACAGATAATAAATATGTTAGATAGGGGTAAATCAAAGCTAAAGTCAGTTTCTTTTCAAATGTTCTAGCCCATGACTGTCTAAGAGACATCGAATGAGAGTGTCTGATTTTTTTATAGTAGCTTCATATAAAAAAGAAAAGTTTAAAAATACAAAGCTCAATTTTATATTTTTTCTTAAGTTTTCAGAACATGGTTTACATTTATAGCACATCTCAATTTGGATTAACCACATTCTAAGTGCTCAGTGACTGTATACCAGTAAGTGCAATTATAGGGTAGAAATTACAAAGTAAAGTACTATATAAAAGACAGGAAAATTAAATCTTAGTGGAACTGTGGGCAACATGCGAGACACAGAAGTTGTTAAATATAAGGATGTAATTGTCTTAATGTTCAGCATTTTTAATGTACCTTTTCTAAGAGGGTAGTAAAAGCATTATAGTTTTCTATTCTTTAATGTGGAAGCATTTTACTTTATAATATAATTTGGGTTATTTGTTTGTGCTTTTGTGTATCTCTTATTTCCAAACCTATGAATTCAGATGTGCCCATCACTCCCATTGTTCTTTGGACTCACTGAATGTATACATGGTTCATTCCAAGCACAAACATAGCTGGTTCTGAAACACAGCAAAATACAAACATCAAATATTTACAGGCAAAGTACATTCCACTTTGACGAGGACTGTATATTATTTTGTTTTGGAATAAGCTATGCACATGTTACATTAACAAATTAAAGTTTGTAAGTACTATCAAAGGTATGATTACAAGTAAAACCTCAGGAACAACTGTACTTCATTCCTTAGTGATTAGCCTTAGGACCAGATCAGAACTCAGAAGATGGTCATGTTTTGGCTATTTTGAATTAAAGATTCATGCTCCAAAAATGATCACTCTTTTCTACTGTGAGGGTTAATTTTGGCTGTTAACTAGACCGAGCCGTATCTATAGCTAGTTATGTCTGTCTGTAAAGTTCTTTACTGGCATTTGAATCAGTGGACTGAGTAAGAAAATCCTCACTCCCCCAGGAAGGGAAAGTACATCCCAAATGGCTGAGGAAAGCTTGGACAGAACAAAAGGCAGAGAAAAAAAGGCACACTCAGTCTTCTGGAGCCAGGATAGCCATCTTCTGCTCTTGAATACCAGAGTGCCAGAGTGCCAGCTTCCTGGGCCTTCAGTCTTCAAGACTTGAGTCAGCAGCCACTTAGATCATCAGGCCTTGGCCTCAGACTGAGTTTCACCATAGAGTTCCTGGTCCCTCAAACCTTCCTTGGGACTGAGCACTGGTCTACCTAGCTCTCCAAATTACAGACAGCATAAGCATGTAATCTACCCTCCATAAAATCTTAATCTTTATTAAATCCCTCCTTTTTTTCATATTGGTTCTCTTGGGAATCCAGCTGACACAGATTTTTGTACTAGGAGTGGTTTTAGTGGCATAAAATTTTTATGCGAGTGTCTTAAATTGGTTTTGGCATTTCTAGAAATGTCAAACTGATTGGACTTAAAAATACTACAGACTATTTTCAACAGTAGGAGGAGTCCTGTAGCCATCACATGAACTCTGTAGAGACAAGAAGTCTTTGCATTGGATACTCTTGATTATCTGTTAAATGAGGCAACTAACATAGTGACTGACTACAGTTGGTACTACTCTCAACACAGCTGAAAGAAAGGATAAGGTCAGAAATTTGAATTCCTAGTTCAAGCACCGCATAAAAACCTATGAACTTGTGAAGCAAGTGCTGGAAACACTGAGCTAAGTTCCTGTTCCTCAGCTGACAAAAACCTATGAACTTGTAGGTGTCCCCAGTTGGAAAAGCTTAATTCCTATAGTCGCTGGGCTGAAATTGTCAAGTAAACTGCAAGTCTTCATCATGGAAGTGGCTGAATTACAATGAAGGTTGAAGGCCCAGCTTCTAAGGATGTGTGCTGTTAAAGTGAGAGCTTTGTGAGTGAATGAATATAACAAATGATGTAAATTTAACCAAGGAAGTGAAAGGTCTGTATACAAAATTGTAAACATTGGTGAGTAAAGAAAGTATAAGTAAATCAAGGCCTGTGTTCCTGACTTGGAAGTATATTGTAATATACTTACTTAGTGCAATCCCTTCATATTTCAAGGACAGTTTGTCAGGAAAAATTTTTTCAAGTGGAACCAGGAAAGACCCCAAATAGCCAAAGTAATTTATTTGACATAAAGGCATCCTAGAGTCACAGTTATCAAAACAGAATAGTACTGACATTAAACACACATATACTGACCAGCGGGACAAGATAGTATACAGAAATAAATCCAGCTGTTATAGACAGCTACCAAAAATACACAAAAGAAATGACAGCTGCATTAATAGATGTTTGGATATCCACATGCAGAAGAATTTGGAATCTTATCTCATAGCATATCCAGAAATGAATTTAGGTTATAGACTAATGTAATAACTAAGAAAAGTACTAAAGAGAATGGAATCTCAGTAACATTGGCCTACATGGTGGTTTTTTTCAATATGACCCCAAAACACAGGCAAATAAAAGCAAAAATAAACAGGTGAATTTGCACCAAACTAAAAAGCTGCACAGCAGTGAAAACGAAAGAGACAGAGAAAATATCTGCAGATCATACATACAGTAAGATGCTGAAGCTCTACTATAAAAGGATCTCAAGAGCAAGAAAACCCAATTTGAAAACAGGCAAAGAACCTGAACAGGTATTTCTCGACGACACAAGTGGCAGTAGATTAATCGGAAAATGCTCAGCATCATTTAATTAGCATTCATTTAGTAACACTTCATACTAGGACTATTATCGGAATACTAAAGAAATAGGAAATACATAAAGAAAAGGGAACATGTACTTACTTGGTGATGGTGTAATGTACTACTACTGAAAACATGAAAGTTCCTCAGAAAACAAAACTAGCATATGATCCCTCAATCCTACTAACCAGATATATATTCAAAGCAAATGGAATTGAAAGGTTGAAGAGACATCTACCCTGCCATATTCATGCTGCATTATCCATAGCAGCCCAGAAAGGATCCTAAGTCCATCAACAAATACAAGGACAAAAAAATGTGTTAGATATACGTGCAATACTCTTGTCTCAGTCACTTTCCTAGGTACTGAGACACAACACTCAACCACAAGCTAAAGGGGGCGAGCTTTATTTTGGATCACTGTTTTTAGAAGATTCAGTCCATACATTGTGGTTCTAAACCAAGAAAGGCATCAAGAGTTTGGCAGAGAAAAGCCATTCCTATCATGGTTGCCAGGAAGCAGAGAAGGAAAGGGCCAAGGAGGAAACTACACCCTCTGCATCACACAACCAGTGACCCACCTCTTCCAACCAGGACCTCCCCTAATAGCCATCCACTGATGAGTATGGCTCCCTCATGATCCAGTCATCTTCCAAAAGCCCAACCTCTGAACACCCCAGTCTAAGAGGATGTTCTAGATGTAAACTCAACACTAGTCTATCGTCAAAAAATTCTGTCATTTGTAGCACAGATTTATCCTTTATGGTTGAGGTGCACTTCATGTAGAGATGACATATGTTGCTCATCGTTCATCTGCTGGCACCTCGAGACCAAAATGCTCAATGAAATAGAGCACACAGAAGGATAAATGTCACACTGTTTCTCCTACATGAGAAATCCAAAGTATAAATAAAGAGCAAAATAAAGGATAGGTGATGGAAAACCGGGAGTAAGATTATGCTGAAATGAAAAGGTGACCTAGGGATGAGGAGAGATGGCAGAGGAGGGAAAGTAAAATGATCAAGATGGAATATCTGTATGTACCAATTCCCGACAATGAATGAATTTATTTATTGTGTCTCTAAAATATACTAAGGGAAAAAAAATGCAGTGACTTATGGCAGATGTATATTTCAACAAGGCTTGTAGGAGTGTATCTCAAATATTTAACCCAAAAATATGTGAAATCATAGATGTTAGTTGGTTTGATTCTCATTCTGTCCTAAATGTTGCATTGTACACCATTGACTACGATCCTATAATTTTCAATGGGAATATATAAGAAAACCTATCTACAGCTGGTAATATTGACCTACCACATTCTACTGTCTTTTTTGCAAGCAAGTGTCCTCCCAACCTCGGTGGAGCAGCCTTTCTATGACTGAGGGGTTTAACCCTGCACTGGCTGAGGAAAGAATAATGACTGTCCTTGAGGCTGTTCCTAAAGATGACAATGCTGACCCCCTCAGGGCCCAAACTCTCACCATTAGTTACAACTTCACACCCACTAGGCTCCTCAAAGTACCAAGTGTGTCCCACAAGAAGGTATGCTCTACTCCAAAAGAATAACTTGAGTTTTCTAACTTAAAAAATAGGAATACAGGTAAACAGTGTAGCAGTAGATGTTTGGAGCATAGGATAAGAACAACAAAAGAAGATGCCTCAGGCCAAAGTCACTGAAATGCACTGATAAACAGAGAAATTCTGCATTTACTGTTGTACCTTGAGGGGTTAGAAAGGCTCCTGTTTGCCTGAATCATGTATCAGAAGATGGCCCACACCAAGCAAATTGGAGATAGCCTATCTCCCGGCTGTAGCCTCCATAGAGGGACTCAAAAGCCTGCAGAAATTGGAAAGTTACCATACACTGTATTGGTCACTTAAAATCTGATCTCACATGGTGAGAGATAACTTTCACTGATATCATTACTTGTAAAGAAACTAATATGAGGGAAGCCAAAATTCTGAAAGAGCTCGATAGACTTTAGAGGAGTTACAACCACTCCATTTTAACACTTAAATGGAACAGATTCCAGAGCTAATACCTACAGGGTCCAGGGAGGCCCTTCTCCAAAAAGGAGATGAGGACCTCAACCTGGCGAGGTTTTTGAGTCATCATCATGGAAAATCCCCTCAGGATAAGTTAATAAGATTTATTAAGCAGAATCAGTAAGTGCACAGAGATGAGTGAGGATGGGCCCTTGTGCACACAGTCAAAGGCATGAGACAGCCCAGGATCTGGGACTGGGCAGGTTTATGTAGTCTAGTAGTCTAGACACAGACACAGACCAGACACAGTCTAGGAGTCTTAACACTGCTGGGACAAAATAACACCTACAACTTTGGAAGAGAGCAAATACCTTTTTTTCTATAACTCTTAAGATTCCACAGAAGCGATTTCCTTGCAGCTGGTAAGACTAGCAATACATTTCCTTATCCCCTCAGGAGTACACCCTCTCTAGCCGTGTCAAGTTAGTTCCCAGGCATCTCAATTGCCTTTGATTTCCATCAGATATGGCCCTGATCCTCTACACTGAGGACAGTATCCACTTGGGACCTAGAGAACAGGAAGCCACAATCACTCCAGACTTACTGAGGTAACTAACTAAAATCAGGGCTCTTCTACCTTACTGAAATGTTGAGGGGTCTCATGAAGAGAGACATACCGAAATGCCCTTTATAAGGTGGAGACTAACATTGGTTCTGGCCCCTTCTACAACCAAGAAAAAGACACAATACCTACTGAACCTATTTTGTTCCTTTTCTGATGTCTGAAGATGGCCTCTTTACCAAGTGATCTGGAAAGCTGCTAGTTTTAAGTGAAGCCGCAAACATAAAAAGGTTCTGCCAACTAACAGGTTCATCCTGTTCTGCTATTGGGTTACATGACCCAGTCCATTCAGTGGTACTTTGAGTTGTCAGCAACAGGTAAGGATGCTGTTGGGAATCTCTGGCAAGATCCTAAGATGAATCACAACGGGGGTCTTTCCATTGGCCGCGCATAACTGTTGTTCTTTTGAAAGAACTCTTGGCTGCTACTGAGGCTGAGTAGAAACTCAACACTTGACCACAGGCCACCAAGTTACCTTGCAAACAGCTTAAAAAATCAGTCCAGTTTTCTTTGTACACAGACATTTGTACTTGTGGAAACATGACCTCATTACTGAATTTATTTGGATATTAAATATAGTGCAAGGAAACAATGTGGGTGACAAGTTGATAAGAAGGAGACATCATGGCTAACTCAAGGGGTCTGTGAAGTCATCTTGAGAAGAGACAGAGTTTGAGTCTGTGAATGAGTAAGCAAGGTTAACTTACCGAAGGTGGGAAGCTATTATCTTCATGGCTGAGGGTCTGTAGAACAAAAAGGCAGATATACTTCCCTCTGGAGCCAGGACAGCCATTTCCTCCTGCTGCTCGACAGCAGGACTACAGCTGTCTGAGCTTTCAGACTCTAGGATTTGCACCACAGCCTCCCAGGTTCTCAGGCATTGAGACTGAGCTACAGACTAGCTTCCCTGCTCCTCCATTTGCAAAGTACAACAGGACTTGTCAGCCTTCGTATATATAGCCAATGTCTGCTGTAAGTCCCCTCCCCCCACACACTATTGGCTCTGTTCCTTTGGAAAGTCCTGACACATCCTCCAGGGCCATCCTTCTACCAAGGCATGAGACATCTGCATTCACGGTGCTTCTCTGCACGAGCTTTATTAGAATTGAATAGCTTGCTACTTTCTTGCACACAT